>PVKS010006674.1:0-77166 GCA_004027875.1 Aplodontia rufa
CAGCTTTAAAAAAAAAAAAAAAAAGAACCACAGCCCTTCAGGTATATAGCACCATCCTTGGGCCCCAAAACCTGACATTCAGTAGAAGGTCTGCCCAAGAAAAGTGGTTAGGTTAGCTCCTTCCTTGTCACTTCCCACCAGCTCCACTCTCTCACTCTTTTTGTTTTTTTGATGCTGGAGATTGAACCCAGGGGCGCTTTATCACTAAACCACATCCATCCCCAGCCCTTTCTATTTTTTGAGTCAGGGTCTTGCTAAGTGGCTGAAACTGGCTTCTAACTTCAGATCCTCCTGCCTCAGCCTCCTGAGTTGCTGGGATTTCAGGCAAGAGCCACTGCACCTAGCTTCACTCTCCTTTGGGAGATCTGTTTTATTTTATCTGAGCAGAAGAGAGGAGGAGGAGAGGTGGGAGAGAGAAAAGAAAAAGGAAACTAACAGGAAGAGTTGCAGGAGTTATTTCAGGTCTGGGTTTGGTCTGGGGCTGATATTTAGAGCTGTAGCTTTCAAGAAATGTGAAAGACGAACCCTTTTCCTAACGATTGAAAGAGAAACGATGTGATTGGAGCTGGGAATTATGGGTCTCTTAGATGAGCTCAGAGTCAACTTGAGCTGACAGCTGAAGAAATTAACGAACAGTGAATGGTTTGCTAACATCTGTAAAAGCTTGGGGAACAGATGACAGCCATTAGAGCCTGTCAGGTCCGTGAGCAACACTAGGTCATTATATCAGGTTAGCCACCAGAGGTCTCTCTTTTACTAAGCTTCAGTTTTCAAATCAAAACAACCATCCTCCCTCCTCCCTGGGGTGGTTCATTTTCATTACCCCTCTTTCCAAAGCTAAATAAACAATGAATTATTTGGCCAAAGTACCTGTGAACATTGAATTTAGTCATGCCATAAAACTCAAAGACAAGATGGGGAGGTGGGAGAGGAGAGGAGGGGGGAGGGGAGAAAAAAAACAATGTTCTCTGGATGTCAAAAAAAAAGTCAAAAAAGAAACACCTCAAAGACAAAAATACTGAGCTATTCAAAGAAGATGATACAATATTACTACCTATTAGCAAGCAACCAGCTCGTTATAACAATGAAAAGTCAAATCTGGTGGCCCGGTGGGGTGCAGTCCTGGTGAAGTCCACCTCTTCACACCTCTGTGACACTAGGCATGGCTCTTGCTTGGATGTCCTCCTGCAAATACCTGAAATGGACCAGTCGCTGTCCTGCTGCTCCAAGCACTTCACACACACACCCTCTTCACCTAAGGAAGGCAGAGCTGTTCAAATATATTTGCAGTGTGCTTCTTAAGCAGCATATAGGGGAATATGAAGGTGCATACCTCAACTTTTGTCCCACATCCTATCAGAAAGATCCCAAAACAAGGCTAAGGGTTTTAACTAGAATTCGACAAAATGAAGAAATAATTGAATTTAATTGAAGCTGCTCAAATTATTCTCTTAAAGCACTTCCTATCACTATTGGAGTGAAGTCCCAAATCATGTGATTAAAAAGCTCATTACTGGGGCTGGAGCGGTGGCTCAGTGGTTATGGCGCTTGCCAGGCATGCACGAGTACACGGGTTCAAACCCCAGCACCCACGTACACAACTAAGTGTCAGAGCAACGAAAGTCATGTGAAAAACTCAATAAAAATTGACTCTTTCTCTCTCTCTCTCTCACTGTTCTTTAAAAAAAAAAAAAAAAAAAGCTCATTACTCTGGCCATAGTACTTTCTCTGCCCTGAACTCACTTGAGACCCAGCCTCAAGAACTGTTTTCAAAGTCTTCTCTGACTTGAGGCCTTGGAACCTGTTCTACCTAGAGCATTCTCCTTCCCCTCCATCTCTAAACTGGTTAATTCCTACTCAGCCTCCGGATCTCCACTTGAAGATCCTCCTCTTACATAGGATTTCCTACCCCACCACTAGGTTAGGCCCGTTTTGAACTCATAGCATCCTACAGGGTGGCAACTGGTAACTGTTGGGTGTAGATTTTTATTGCCCCATCTCCCTTTTATTTCCTGAATATGGGCTGGCCTGGAGAGTTTCCATTTTAGCTCCTGCTTGTTCCTTCGACTGAACATCTTTATATGCCATTCAAACTGTTGGAGTACGAAACAGAAGTTATTGTTTATTTGCTTTTTTGTTATTTTGGGGACTGGGGATTGAATTCAGGGGTGATTTACCACTGAGCTGCATCCCCAGTTCCTTTTTTTCTTCTCTCTGTTTTTTTTTTTTGTTTGTTTGTTTTTTGGTTTTTTTTGTTTTGTTTTGTTTTTTTGTTTTTAATTCTGAGACCCTGTCTTGCTAAATTGCTTAGGGCCTAAATTGCTGAGCCTGGCCTCAAACTTGCAATCCTCCTGCCTCAGCCTCCCAAATCACTGGGATTGCAGGCGTGCACCACCAAGCCCAGCAGAAAAAAGAAGTTTTTTGTTTTGTTTTGTTTTTTGGTACCAGGGATTGAATACAGGGGTGCTTAACCACTGAGCCACATCCTTAGCCCGTTTTTTATTTGATTTTTTTTTTTTTGAGGCAGGGTCTCCCTAAGTCACTTAGGGCCTTGCTAAGTTGCTGAGGCTGGCTTTGAAGAAAATAGAAGCTCTAAGGTGCCTTCATATCATTTACCCTTCAGGACTCTCACCTCAATTCCATTTAGTGGTTACAGCTGTGATTCCTGTCCACCTCCTCCAACAGACTAGTGCTCCTGTTTGTCCCACTGAAGACAACAGAGCCTGGGTGCTCCCTGAGTACAAACGCAACAAGAAAGCAAGGCTCAGCACCCCCAAGCAATTATTAAGCTGTATATCACATGATTTTTGTTCTAGTAAGATCATAAACGTTCACTGTTCAGGCTACACTATTACAGATGTCTTTCTTTGACTCCGGTGACTATGTGATTTGTGGCCAAAAATTAGGAATCTAGTTTCCTTGGAAAATAACCTGATCCATGGGGATGGAATACATGATCTTGAGCAGAAAACAGGAATCATAGGGTTTTCAGCCAGATGGAACCTGTAAGTCATCTTGTCTAACCTCCCCACTTGATGGGAAATCAAGAATTAGAATTGTCTCCTCTGTAACTGAAAAGATGGGATGAAGTGACTTCCCACACCCAATATTTGGAGCGTCTGAGATTTGCCCTAGGTCAGTCACATGCAGAGTACCAGCTAAGATTGGTGTGCTACTTGAAATTTAAAACGACTTTCCCAGCACTGTGTCCTCAGTAACTAAGGCAGGGAACTGATCTCCCAGGTGGTTTCCCTGGGTGTGCCAGCTGCCAAAGATCAAGCAAGATGAGTTTGGGGATATTGTTACCAGTAAGATTCCTTGTGGTAAAAAGATGGAACTGGCTCAATTTTCCATGGTTAAGATACCCCTGAGTTAATGGGAATGATATTTATAACACACTTAGGTGCCCCGGAAGCCAAACCATACACAAACACACAAGTACAAACTTTTCATAACTCATATATGGATTTAAGGATGTCTGAAATTAAATAGAAAAATGAAGGGAAAATGGTCTGAGATGAAAGACTATGAGACATGAAGAAAAACTCTGATCACATGTTCAAGAAAGTATAATAATTAATTTTCAAATTAAAAATATCTTTGTTTTCTCCTTGTTAAAAATTTAGCCAAGCTGGCCAGGTGTGGTGGCACATACCTGTCATCCCAGCAACTGCGGAGGCTGAGACAGGAGGATCACAAGTTCAAGACCAGCCTCAGCAACTTAGTGAAGCTCTCAGCAATTTATCAAGACACTGTCTCAAATTAAATGGGGATGTGGTTCAGTGGTTAAGTGCCCCTGGTTTAATCCCTGGAACCAAAGAGGGGAAATAAAAATTTACTCATGCCAGGCATGGTGGTGCATGCCTGTAATCCCAGTGATTCAGGAGGCTGAGACAGGAGGATAAGGAGTTCAAAGCCAGTGTCAGCAATTTAGCGAGGCATTAAGAAACTTAGTGAGATCCTGACCCAAAATAAAATATAAAAACAACTGGGGATGTGGCTCAGAAATTAAGCGCCCCTGGGTTCAATCCCTGGTATAAAAAAAAAAAAAAAAAATTAGCCAAGCCACATGCAGTGGCACATGCCTGTAACCCCACTTATGTGGGAGGCTAAGTCGAGAGAATCCAAAGTCTGAGGCCAGCCTCACCAATTCAGTGAGACCCCATCTCAAAGTAAAAAGGTTTGGGGATGTAGTTCATTAATAAAGTAGCCCTGGATTCAATCTCAAAAAAAGAAAGTCAATACATAAACGTTTTCATAATCCCATGATCACTATTAATGTAAGGGGATAACCCACCAGGCCAATTTTATGCAATTCTATACATGTAAGTTTTAAATTTTTTTTCACAAAAATGTTTTCATACTATAAATATCGCTCTGTGCCTGCTCTTTTTATTTCCCCCTAAGAGAAAGGGAGAGAGTGAGAAAGAGAGAGAAAGAATCAATTGTATTTATTTTTTTTCATCTGGCCTTTGTTTTTCCAGCACTTAGTTGTATATGTGGTGCTGGGGTTTGAACCTGGGTCCTCCCACATACCCAGCAAGTGCTCCAACAGCTGAGCCATGGCTCCAGCCCTGTACCCACTTTTTGTGCTAATGTATCATAGACAACTTTACCTATTAAAATATATAAAGCAGGGTTTTTCTGTTTCCTGTGCTGGGAATCAAACCCAGGCCCTTGCATGCTAAGCAAGTGCTCTACTACTAACCAACACTCACAGCCCTACTGGGTTAGTTTTTCTGTTTTGTTTTGTTTTTTAGTTTTTGGTAGCAAGGATTGAACCCAGGAGCATTTAACCACTAAGCTGCATCCCCAACCCTTTTTACATTTTATTTTGAGACAGCTCTTGCTAAGTTGCTTAGGGCCTAAGTTGCTGAGACTGACTTTGAACATGTGATCCTCCTGCCTCAGCCTCCCAAGCTGCTGGGATTACAGGCACGAGACACCATGTCCAGCTGGGATGTTTTAATGGCTGCATTGCATTCTTGAATAAACTAAAATTAGTTCAATAAATCCCACAAGGTTTTGCTTAGTTGCTTACTTTTTTGTTTCTTTCTAAAACCTAATACATAACTTTACAATGATCATTCCAGTAAATGCCTTCACTCACAAATCAGATACTTTCCCAAAACTAAATTTACAGAAATGGAAATGTGAAAGCCAAGAGTAAACACATTCAAAACCCATGGTATATAAAATACAAAGTGGAGGGGGTACTTAAGATTTTTCCCAAAATGGTTAGCTAGAATCTAATACCATTATTGCATAACATGTTCTCTCTCTGATGCTGATAATGATTATGATAATGATAAACATTTCATGTTTATCACGAAATGTTTGCCACTTGAAGCTTTTAAAAGAGAACAGAGTTTAAGGAAAAGTCAATAAGGTGATGATTTTGGAGAGACTCAGATTATTGGAAAATAAAAAAGACAATAAAAGCAGGAATGGATGAAGAAAGCTGTTAAGAGGTTGATTCAAACCCACAAATCTTTAAGCATCTGATTTTTGACAAAGGGGGACAAAATATTACATGGAGGAGAAACAGCCTATTCAACAAATGGTGCTGGACAAATTGGACAGCCACTTGTAGAAAGTTGAAATTAGACCCTTATCTTTCACCTTGCACAAGAATCAAATCAAAAAAGGATCAAGGACCTAGGAATTAAACCTTGCAACTGATGGAAGACAAATTAAGTCCAACACTTCAGCATTTGGGAGCAGGCAAAGACTTTCTCAACATGTCTCCTAAAGTGAAGGAAGTAAAGTAAAAAATCAGTGAATGGGATGTCATAAAGCTAAAAAGCTTTTGCACTGCCAAGGAAATAATCAAATTAGTCAAGAGGTTTCCTACAGAATTGGAGAGAATCATGGACTGTGAGTCTTCTGACAGGGGTCTCATATCCAGAATCTACAAAATCCTCAAAAATCTCAACTTCAAAAACACAAACAACCCAATCAATAAATGGACCAAAGAGCTAAATAGAAACTTCTCAACAGAGGACATAGACCAAGCCAATGAATACATGAGAAAGTGCTCTAAATCACTAGTAATCAGAGAACTGCAAATGAAAAGTACTTTAAGATTTCACCTCACGCCAGTCAGAATGGCAAAAATGAAGAAAATAAACAATAATAGATGCTGGAGGGGATGTGGAGAGATAGGAACACTAACACACTGTTGGTGGAGCTGCAGACTGGTACAGCTCCTCTGGAAAGCAGTGTGGAGAATCCTCAAAAAACTAGGGATGAGCCCACCATATGATCCTGCTATTCCTTCCCTGGGTATTTTTCCACGGGATTTAGAATCAGCACATTATAGTGACACAGCAAAATCTATGTTCATAGCAGCTCAATTTACAATAGCTAAATTATGGAAACAACCCAGATGCCCCTCAGTGGATGAATGGATCCAAAAACTGTGGTACATATATAACATAGAGTTCTACTCAGCAACTAGAAACAATGATATCACAGCCTTTGAAGGTAAATGAATGGCTATGGAAGAAATCATGTTGAGTGAAGTTAGCCTAATCCAGAGAACCAAGCGTCGAATGTCTTCACTCACCTATGGAGGCTGGAGCTAAACCCTGACCATTGCAAAAGGAGGTCAACTCTCATATATTAAACCCTGAAAAGGTATAGGAACATACAACCTTAGGCACTCGTAGAAATGTATTGGGAAGGAAGGGTGGAGGGGGAAGGGACAAGGGTGGGTAATTGGGGGACTCTAGGGGGTAAATCTAATTTTCAGAATATAAATATATTATATTGTTTTGTTGGAAGCATGTTTAATTGTTCAACAAATAAATTTCTTGGGGCTGGAGCAGTGGCTCAGGGGTTACAGTGCTTGCCCGGCATGCACAAATACACAGGTTCAAACCCCAGCACCCACGTACACAACTAAGTGTTAGAGCAATGAAAGCCATATGAAAAACTCAATTAAAAAAAAAATGGATTCTCTCTCTCTCTCACTGTCCTTCTCACTTTAAAAAAATAAAAATAAAAATAAAATAAAATATTAAAAAACAAATTTCTTAATTAAAAAAATCAGAAAAGTAAAAAAATATATATAATCAAAGAGAGATCAGTAAGAAGAAAGGTACTAAGAAGAGGAGTGGGGAGCGCTAGGGAGGGAATTGGGCCAAAATATATTGTTAGAATGTGTAACAACAAATCCCTTCAATAAGTTCAAATATAATGCACCAATAAAAATTAAAAAAAAAAAAAAGAGGCTGATTCAGGAGGCTGGGGTGGTAGCTCAGTGGTTATGGCACTTGCCTGGCATACTCAAGTACACAGGTTCAAACTCCAGCAATCATGTACACAACTAAGTGTCTGAGCAACAAAAATCACATGAAAAACTAAATAAAAATGGATTCTGTCCCTCCCTCTCTCATTGTCCTTCTCTCTTTAAAAAAAAAAAAAAGAGGCTGATTCAGGGGATTTCTAAGGGCAAAATAAAGTGATGCACTAAAGCTTAGATGATTTGGATGCTAGGGATTTCACACTGAACCTGAAATGTGGTCACGGATACCACAATGCAAATTCCTTGCTTCTCTGGTCACCAGTGAAGCTGGAACAAAATCACTCAGCCTTGGACAGAAAAGAGGGAAGCAAAGATGAAATGATCAGGAAAGAATAACGGACACCTCTGTACCTGGGAGGTGCAGCGTGCCTCATATTAACCTAAATTTAAGTATTCTATACGTAATTTATATCCCAATAGTCTCAAACTACAATTGAGCACATTTTGTTCTTTGTTGTTGTTTTTGCAGGACTGTGAACTGAATCTACAAGTACTTTAACACTGAGCAACATCCCCAGCCCTTTTTGTTTGTTTGTTTGTTTGTTTAGACAGTGTTTCACTAAATTGCCCAGGCTGGCCTTAAATTTGTGATCCTCTACCTCAGCCTGCCACGGAGCGGGGATTACAGCTGTGTATCACCACACCTGACTTAGGTCTTCACGTTTTGTGAGTCCTTTGTACTTCCTTTTCTGAAAACAGTGTTCCTATCCCTTTTTTGTTTTTCTATCAGTTTACTTTTTTCATTTGTAGAAATTCTTTATGTACTAGGGAAATAGATTCTTTCTTACGTAGATTGCAAACATTTTTCCTAGTTTGCCATTGGCTTTGTATATGATTGTGCGTGTTACTGATTTATTACCACAAATAAACCTATACCTGGTCCTTTCAGAAATTATTAGAGATGGTATTAAATTCAACCAATGCCTTTTTAAAATTTTTAATTCTGGTAAAATACGCATAACATAAAATTTACCATTTTAACCATTTTTACCATATTAATTCTGTTGATTAAATGCAAATTAAAAATATTTGCTTCTCTTAAGGATAATAACAGCAATCATTAAAAATGAGAGCCAGGGGCTAGAGCAGTGGCCAAACAGTTGGAGCACTTGCCTGGCATGTTCGAAGACCCAGGTTCAAACCTCACCACCACATATAAAACAGTCAGAGTAACAAAGGCCAGATGAAAAATTAAATAAAGTTGATTCTCTCTTTCTCACTCTATCCCTCCCTCTTTTTTTTTTTTTAAAGGGGACAGTGACAGGGAGAGAAAGAGAGAAGCAATTTTTATTTAGTTGTTCATGTGACTTTCATTCCTCTGACACTTTGTTGTATACACGGTGCTGGGGTTTGAACTCGCGTATTGGAGCATGCAAGGCAAGCGCTGGAACTGCCAAGCCACCTCTCCAGCTCCCTATCCCTCTCTCTTAAAAAAAAAAAAAATGAGATCCAAGCATGATGGTGCACACCTATAATCCCAGAGACCTGGGAGGCTGAGGCAAGCAAGAAGATCACACATTCAAAGCCAGCCTCAGCAACTTATAGAGACCCTATGCAATTTAGTGAGACCCTGTTTCAAAATAAAATTTAAAATGGGGCTGAGGATGTGAGGATGTGGCTCAGTGGTTAAGCACCCTGGGTTCAATCCCAGGTACAAAGAAAAAATAAAAGAAAGAAAATGAAAGAGAGAGAGAAAAAAAATACATTTCCAAGGTCAGCATAGTACTGGCTGTTGTTACTGTGAGAAGCCAAAATAAAAACTAGACATCATTCAGGGCCAGCCTGGGCAACTTAGCTAGAACCTGTCTCAAAAGAAAATTAAAAGGCCTGGGGAGGGGCTGGAGCGGTGGCTCAGTGGTTTCGGCGCTTGCCTGGCAAGCACGAGGACCTGGGTTCAAACCCCAGCACCACGTACACAACTAAGTGTTGGAGCAACTAAGGCCATGTGAAAAACTAAATAAAGTTGTTAAAAAAAAAAAAAAAAAGCCTGGGGAGGTAGTTCAGTGGTAGAGCACTTGTGTAACATGTGTGAGGTCCTGGATTCACTCCCAGTACCACCAAAAAACACACACCTGGGTAACTCATTTAATTATGTTGTTTAAAAATATACAATGGTTATTATCTATTATATACCAAGTATTGTGAGCACTGTGTTAAGAACTGCAGATATGTTATCCCACTGAGCATTCTCAATATCCCTACAAGAGTACTATAAGCAGCCTCATTACATAAACAAAGAGATAGAAAACTCAAAAGGAAAAGTAGTTTGCAAAAGGCAGTAAGTTAAGGGATCAAACTCAAGCAGTTGGGTTCCAGAGCTTAAAATCAAACCACTACACCTGTGTCTCACAAATAATGGGGCCCAGGATACTGTGTGAGACTCTTTAAATAGAATATGGAGGAACTTTGAAAATTTTTCAGCTGGGCACAGTAGCACACACCTGGAATCCCTGCCACTCGGGATTCTGAGGCAGGGGGATCATTCAAGGTTGCCTCAGCAACTTAGGGAGAGCTTGTCTCTTTCTGTCTCCCTCCCTCTTATTTTTTAGGGGGAGCCAGGAATTGAACCCAGTAGCACTTAACCGCTGAGCCACATCCCCAGCCCTTTTCATATATTTTATTTTGAGTCAGGGTCTCAAGGAGTTGCTTAGGGCCGCTCTAACTTAGTGAGGCTGGCCTTGAACTTTCGATCTTCCTGCCTCAGCTTCCCAAGTCACTGGGATTTCATGCATGTGCCACCACACCCCACAAGAGTCCTTGTCTCAATATAAAATATTAAAAAGGCTGGGAATGTAGCTCAGTGGTAGAGCATCCCTGAGTTTTATCCCTAGAACTGAAAACAAAAAATTTTCCCAGAAGATTTTGTGAATTTTTTTATTGTGGTTAAATACACAACACAAATTTTGTCATTTTAAGCCATTTTTTAAGGGCCTGGAGCGGTGGCTCAGCAGTTACGGCACTTGCCTGGTATGCTTGAGTATGCGAGTTCAAACCCCAGCACCACATACTCAACAATGTCTCTGGAGCAACGATAGCCACATGAAAAACTAAATAAAATTAATTTTCTTTTTCTCTCTCTCACTGTCTCTCTTTTTAAAAAATTTTTTTTTGATTCTCTCTTTTAAAAAAAATTTGTTTCGGGGGCTGGAGCGGTGGCTCAGTGGTTTCCGCGCTTGCCTGGCAAGCACGAGGACAAGGGTTCAAACCCCAGCACCACGTACACAACTAAGTGTTGGAGCAACTAAGTATGCGAAAAACTAAATAAAGTTGTTTCTCTCTTTCTCTGTCTCTCTCACTGTCCCTCTCTCTTTTAAAAAAAAATTTTTTGTTTCTCTCTTAAAAAAACATTTTCAAGTGTACAGCTCAGCAGCAGTAAGGACATTCACATTACTATGCAACTATCACTGTGTGTCATTTTCTTTTGATTCTGCTTTTTTTTTTTTTTTAAGAGAGGACAGTGAGAGAGAGACAGAGAGAATCAATTTTCATTGAGATTTTTAAAAGGCTTTTGTTGCTCTGACACTCAGTTGTGTACATGGGAGTTGGGGTTCGAACCCGTGTGTCATCTTATGAATGTTGTGTTTTGTCTTATACTTACAAAGACCTTCCCCACTCTGTGATTTTATTTTTAAGAATCCTGAGGTTTATTCTTTCTGGTATATTTATGGTTTTATTTTTTCTACTTCACTCTTCCATTTTTCAGAAATGTATTCCTTTGAAAAGTGTGAGATAAGGATCCCACTTCATTTTCTTTAATGCCAACAGGAATTAATACTCAGACAAATTCACTTAAATCAACAGAGGAAAAAAGGACAAGCAAAAGAAGCCAGGACATTTTGGGGAAAAAAAAAAATTAAAAGAACAAAGGGACTTACTGGGGGCACGGAGGACTAGTTCCACCATAAATTAAAACATATTTTAAATTTATAGTAATTAAAATAATGTGGTTGTGGGTGGATAGATGGATTATGGAACAATGAAACAAGGCAGGATGACCAGAATTATCATCAGAATTTGCAGTAAAGGCACAGATGAATTAGGCAGGATCACCATCTTCTCACACTGGCTATTCTGATCCAAGAGTAGTAGGGTGCTTACCCTTTTAATTAGCTCAGGGCATCTGTGAGAGTCACAGAATGAGAACCGTGTTGCACGTTCCTGCCACCCTCTTGTCCCCAGGAGAGTGGAGGGGGAAAGTTACCTGTTGCAGCTTTGCTCAGAGTTTCAATTTTTTCCTGAGTCATTCCTAGCATACTGGACTTCCCAGCCTCCTGTTTGCAGAATGTGGAAACTGGAGATGATCAGGGCTGCTTCCAAGGCATATAAGGGTTATGTGTTAATGATGGGCCACACTCTGGTAAGTAAGGGACTTTGTCAGCGTGTGAACACCACGAGGGCCCTTACACACCTCTAGACTGTAGAGCCTACTATACACCACTGCTGTGGGCTGTGGCCTGCTGTTCCCACTGCAACCCTGCACATGTGTTACTGTACTGTATACAATAGGCAACTGTAACAAAAGTTAGTTGTGTATCCAAACATATTGAAACAGAGAAAAGTAAAAATATTGTATAAAATACTTTCATACAGTAACAATTCCGTATGAAAAGTATTTTTTAAAAAAGAAAAAAAAGGGGCTGGAGCGGTGGCTCAGCGGTTTAGGCGCTTCCCTGGCAAGCACGAGGACCCAGGTTCAAACCCCAGCTCCACGTACACAACTGAGTGTTGGAGCAACTAAGGCCATGTGAAAAACTGAATAAAGTTGTTTCTCTCTTTCTCTCTAACTGTCCCTCTCTCTTTTAAGAAAGAAAGAAAGAAAGAAAGAAAGAAAGAAAGAAAGAAAGATAGAAAAAAGGTCCAGGTATATAGGGCCCTTGCCTGAAGGTAGCATGCAGGACTGGAGGCTGCTCTGGGTGAGTCAGTGAGGAGGGAGTGAGTGTGAAGGCCTAAAACGTTACTCTACACCACTGCAGGGCTTGCAGGCTTATAAACGCTGTACCACCAGGCTACACACTACGTTTGGTTGGTTTTTTTTGTTTTGTTTTGTTTTTAATGGTGCTGGGGATTGAACCCAGAGCCTCACAAGTGCTTTACTACTGAGCTACATCCTCAACACTAAATTACTATTGTTATTTTTTATCCCACAGATTAAACCCAAGGGTGCTTTACCACTGAGCTATATCCCCCATCCCTTGTTATTTCTTATTTTGAGACTCGGTCTCCCTGAGTTGCTTAGGGCCTCATTGAGTTGCTGAAGCTGGTCTTGAATTTATAATCCTCCTGCTTCAGTCTTCTGAGTCATTGGGATTACAGGAGTACACCACCACACCCAGCTAAATTTAAAAATTTCTTTTTTTCAATAATAAATTAGCTGGGGCTGGAGCGTTGGCTCAGCACTTACGATGCCTGCCTGGCATGCACAAGTACGCAGGTTCAAACCTCAGCACCACATACACAATGAAGTATTAGAGCAACAAAGACCAGATGAAAAATGAAATAAGATGAATTCTTTCTCTTTCTCTCTCTGTCCCTCCCTCTTAAAAAAAATAATAAATAATAATAATTAGCTTACATTTTTATTTTGTATATTTCAATTTTTTTAACTTTTTAACTCTTGTAATGACATTTAACCTAAAACACAGTGTAAAGATATAATTAAAAAATATTTCCTTATTCCATATTTCATAAGCTTATTTCGAGGGTTTTTTGTTTTTTTTAAAGAGAGTGGAACGAAGAGAGAAGGAGAGAAAAAGAGTCAATTTTATTTAGTTTTCATGTGGCTTTCGTTGCTCTTACACTTTGTTGTGTACATGGTAATGGGGTTTGAACCCGTGTCCCACTGAGCCACCACTCCAGCCCCCAACTTTTAAAATATATTTTTTTAAAGTAAGAAACAAACATGTTAGCCTAGACCCACAATGGGTCAGGATGGTCACTATCACTGTCTTCCACCTCCACATCTCCCTTTGGCAGGTCTCCAGGGCAGTAACATGCTTGGAAACATTAGCTCCTACAACACACAGTGACTTCTCTTGGAACCCCTCCTGAAGGACCTATTAAGGCTGTTTTACAGTTATTTATAATACACACACATACACACACACACACACACACACCAATAAAAAGTAAATACATATGCCAGTAACATAGCCATTTATTATCATGTATTATGTTCTGTATATAACTGTATGTGTTGTGCTTTTTTTGTACTGGGGATTGAACCCAGGAGTACTTAACCACTGACCTACATCCAGACCTTATTTTGAGACAGGGTCTCACTAAGTTGCTTAGGGCCTCTTTGAGTTGCTGAGACTGGCCTCAAACTTGCAATCCTCCTGCCTCAGCCTCCCAAGTCACTGGGATTACAGATATGTTACCATCATGCCTGGCTCTGTGCCATATTCTTATACAACTGACAGGGCAGTAGGCTCATTTATACCAGCATCATCACAAACACATGAATAATACATTCTGTTATATTTGGGAAGCTATACTATAACTAGGCAATAATAATTTTGCAGCTCCATTCTAATCTTATGGGACCTCCATCATGTACATGGTGCCCGACTATGTCTGTATCATTCTCAAATTTTGGGTTTAAACCTAATACTAAGAGTCAGAGAAAAAAGAATAGGTGTCAGTTGTTGATAGAATTGTACTTAATGGTCCCAGAGCCTGATTTTGGGTCTACTTTAATTTGTAAAGTTAGGCTTGGTGTGGAAGTGTGCACATGTAGTCCCAGCTACTCCCAGGAGCACCTCATGAGCCCAGGAGTTAAAGCCCCGGCTATGTATACAGGAACACCTCTTCTCTAAAATAAGGATACTTATTTTTAAGGAATTAACAGTGCCAGCTGGAAGTTATCATTACTCCTTGTTATTATTCGTGATCACTGTTAAAGATTGGGCCTCAGTGGGTTGGGGATTTAGCTCAGTGGCCTCAGCCCTGAAGAAAAAAAAAAAAAAAAAGATTGGGCCTCAAGTTATCATAGGCAGTGTTCTGACAGCAATATCTAATAGAAATGTAATTTGAGGGGCTGGAGCGGTGGCTCGGTGGTTCAGCACTTGCTCGGCGTGCAAGTACACGAGTTCAAATCTCCGCACCCACATACACAACTGTCAGAACAACGAAAGCCATGTGAAAAAACTCAATAAAATTGATTCTGTATGTCTCTCTCTCTCACTGTCCTTCTCTCTTAAAAAAAAAAAGAAAGAAATGTAATTTGAGCCACATTTGTGAATTAAAATTGTCTGTTAACTACATTTAAAAAAGTAAAATGGAATAGATAAAATTCATTTTAATAATATATTTCACCCAATATACCAAAAATATTACCATTTCAATGTAAAAATTATTAATGAGATACTTAGCATTCTTTTTTTCATACTAATTCTTGGAAACCTTATGCATATATCACACTTACAAAAAAACCTCAGATTGGACCAACAGCTTTCAAGTACTTAACGGCCATAATTGGCTACTGGCTATTGGACAGAACAACTCTTCTAGATGACAATAAGAAAAAAATTTACTAACTGATTGGAGATTCCAAAATTCCAAGGTTGGAAATACAGTATCTCAAGGGTTTGGAACAAACTTTGAAACTAGTTCAAACACTCATTTGATATTTGAATTTTGTCTAGTGTCCCTATCTGGGTGGGGGAGGGTCAACCAGACCAGTGCTTGACTCATTTCTAGGAGTACTAGCCGGCTGCTCCTGAGGTTAGGCCCTCCTTACCTCAACTTAGCAAGGCCCTAAGCAACTTAGTGAGACCCTGTATCAAAATAAAAATTAAAAATTTTTTTAAAAAAGGGCTGGGGATGTGGCTCAGTAGCAAAGAGCCCCTAAGTTAAATTTCTAGTTTAAAAAAAAAAAATCCCCTTTCTATTAAGGCATATGTTTCCTTGTAGTGTCTCCGGCTGGGTGGGTGACCTGAAGGTCAGGACTCACTAGTGGACCCCCGTGAGGTGGGATCAGAGAAATTAGAGTACAGTCCTGCTAAAAAGGCACAAGCAGGGTGGTTTATGTTGATTCCTGGAGCTCTAAGTGGGATAGCTTAGAGTTTGTTGGTCTAAGAACTGTGACAGATAAGAACTAAAAAATGTTATCTATGGGTTAGGAACTGTCATAAAGCTAGGGTGGGACATCTGGTTAAAATCAACCACTACATCAACAAGACTAACCCCCCCCCCCACAAAAGGTATGTTTATATGCTAACGTCCCTTGTTAGAGTGATCTGGAGAATAAATATCAATTATTATAAACTTTAAAAAATGTCACAGTAAATAAAACAATAGAATTCTCACTAATAAAGGACATAATTTCCATTAGACCCCATAATACAAATGACATTATCCTAAATCTTAAAGTACTCAATGAAAAGAATCTCCAGACCCAGAACTCAAAGGCACTTTAAAGTTTTACTTCCTATCTCTGTTTTAACATATTCTTCACTCAAAAAAATTCTGGAAATCAGAGGAAGGAAACACTTTTAAGTAAAAAGTGACTGCCTGATCATCATGGATTCTGATTGAGTGGCCCCTGAAATAATGTATTTTTGCTCTATTTTCATTTCTTCCGCTCTTTTTTTGCCTTGGTTGAAAGGTGGTGTTCTTTTCCACACAACCGTCCCCCTTCCGCCCTCCCCAAATCTACCTTTCCAGGGCAGGGGAAGGTGCATCCTCGTCAGGCTCCTGCCCGCGCCTTCCTACCTCTGGCCAGCAGCCGGTGGAACGGCGCACCCTGGACATCCATTAACGTTTTATACTACATCTCAGCCCCAGCCGAAGCTTGATTGTTTACAGCAGCCCCACGGTCCCCAAACCGCCTGCACACTAACCACACTTAGGGGGCAAATTTTTGGAACAGAAGCTCCGCCCACCTTCCTCCCTCCTGCTGCACAAAACCAGCTTCAGCACCCCGCTTCAGGATGCCCAACTAGGTTTCGTCACATGATCTAGGGTACTGTATTTTTCGCAAGAAAACAAGCATCCCCCCGAAAAAAAAAAAAATTCAAACTGCACGCGGCCGCCAATGGGGAAGCGGAGGGAGGTGGGCGGGGGAAGTGCGGGGGCGGGGACGCGGGGTGCGCGCGGAGGCCTGGACCGCCCGGGATTAGCAAAGCGCGCCGGGCGCACGATTTGGGGCTTTTTTTTTTTTTTTTTTCCTCCAAAACCCGCCTGAGCGCGAGACTCCGCCTGAAGCTGCAGCTTCACGGATCCACCTTAAATCTTTAGTGGACTCGGCTCAGGGGTCAGTGGGCGCAGCCAATGCCAATCAAGTTTACAACCACCAGCACGGGAGGGAAAAAAAGAAGAAAAAAATAATAATCTTCAACTTCTCTACGCGCGCGCACACACACACACACACACACGTACGCACGCACACAAAAGGAAGAAGGGGTGGAGGACAGGCGCTTGGGAAAAGGGAAAATGTTTGCAAACGCTTGGTCGAGGCACGGTGGCCACGGCCAGGAGCGCCAGGGTACTGCGCGCGGGAAGCGCGGCCCGACCCGAGCGCCATGATGGTCGCCGCGGTTCGGAGCCCATTTTTCTGGAGGGGGAGCTGCAATGATGCAATCCCCCGGCCCGCGCCCCGACTGCGCGCCCTTCGCCGTGCCTTTTCTTAACGTTCCTTTTGAGGCGCGTCGAGGTTTCGCGCCCAAAGCATTTATGGCTTTACACCGTTCCCGCTTTTTGATTCCTGCCTGTTCTGTGTGTCCCCACGCGTGACGGGTCGGGTGTGCGGAGGCAGCACAGGAACTTGAGTGTACGTGGAAATACTGCACTTTCGGTTCTACGCGGTTGGCCTGCGGATGACCCCACCCTATCCCAACCCCCACTCAAGCGAGATCAGGGAGGTGCCCCCCGAGGTTTTCTAGCGATACTGTAGGCCTCTGTGCCACCAGCTCCTTCTGCAGAATTTTTGCGTTATTTTTTGGCTGGGAAGGAGTGGTGGCAGGCTTAGGGTGTGGCTCAGGTGAAAGAGATGGTAAATTTAAAAAGAGAGATCCATAGTCTGAAAAACAGATTGGTGACCTTAGACGAGATTTTAAAACAATTTTTAACTCCAAAGAGCTAGAATGGCAAGTGTGTACGCTAACGATGATGACAATGAAATGGCGAAGGCAGCGTTCCCTGACGTCCGGGAAAGGTTGTCCGGAGCTGCCAGGGCGGTGGGCGCATCGTGACCTGGAAGGCCGCCTGCCCTGCTTCCTTCTACACGTTGAAGTCCACGGTCCCCCAGTTTCCCAAACGCGCCCCCAAACCCACACTTTTGCAATCCGACCCCAGTCCTCCGCGCTGGATGCGATGGCGGGTGGCACTTTACAACGCAGGGACGACCCCCGAAAGCAGCTGCGGCTCAGGACCTGTCCCGCACGCCGAGGTGGCCCTCTTTGGTCGCCGGCGAACCGGAAAGTCTTTCGAAATGCGCGGGGCTGCGGATCATTGGAGCCTTGGGGTAGGGGTGGGAGCCGGCTGCTACTCTGGAGGGTCCACGGATTGGAAAAAGTTCTCCCTTTTGCTCAGATCCCCCCACCACTCGCGAGGTGTCTGGGTACTCGAGTGGAGAGGAGTGGGGGCTTTCGCTGCTTTCTTAACCCAGAGGGGAGATGATGAGGAAGGAAAGTTTCTGAGAAACCGCCCAGCCCCGCTGCGCCGGCAGAGGCGCGGCCGCCTCCGCGGCCTGCGCGAGCCATGGGCGCGGGAAGTGCGCGCGGCTTCAGCGCCAAGGCTGGAGCTGCAAGTTGCAGACCAGGACCGGGAATTGATAGCCTTTCCATCTGAGACTGTAGCCCACCCGATCGCGCAACTGCCTTGAGGGGCGAGCGGGAGCTGGGCCACTGGACAGTTTAGGGAGACGACGGCGCAGTGGCCCCGGAGGTAGGGCAGTGAGTGGCTGGCGCCGGCAGCCGCATCCCCCCAAAAGGACGTTCGCTGCGAGCCCCACAGTCCGGGTTCGGGGGCAGGGCAACCCGAATCACCAGGTCAATTTTTGGAGGCTTGACATGGACGTGCAAAGTACTGAGGACACGGTCACTTGGGGGCTGCGTTCCTGTGAATGTGCCTGGCGTGGCGAGCATCCACTTCTTCCCGGCCCAGCGCAGTCCTAAAACGCAATCTCTAAAAATTCGCATTTAGAGAAACCTCTTTATGAAAGGAAAATTACATTCATGGAGCAATTAAGAGGATTTTTATTCCTCTATTAAAGACACTGTCTTAAGTACCCTTCTTTTATTCAGAGGATCTTTAATTTTATTTCATTATTTCCCGAACTTGCACTCCTTCCTCCCCTTTTTGAATTGTTTTTCTCACTCTAGTCTCTTCCTGAATAGCACCCTGTGTGCTTGTTTTAAACAGAATCACAAAAACACCTTTAGTCTTTAAAATAATACCTACTTGAAGGACATGGACCAGTCACCAAAAGACCTATTTTTCCCTTCTGGGCATCAGGAATTAACTCTTAAAAAAAAAATTTTTTTTTATTTAAATCTGGTCAAAAAATACTAAATCTATCTTGTTTATAGCCTTTTTTGGGGTCCAATGAAGTGATAGTATTTAAGTGAAACAATTTAACACAAATTCAGATTTTCACAATTTATCCATTTGCAAATTCCTATAATGAATAAATGACTTTTACACCTTAACCACATTTTTTTAAAAGAGTGTGGAATTACAGGAATCATTTTGCTAAGTGACTTTAAAATGTCTTGTCTCAAATTTCTTAGGTAAAAAAATATTTATCTCTGCTGTGTGGATTCAGGGATCCAACCCCTCAGATTAGATATTTTGATTACCTAGTTTTCAGATGTGTAGATTACACCAGGATATTAAGAAATCGAGGCATTCATAGATAACCAGTTAATACCAACTTCAATTAGTATAGAATGCATACCAATTTAAGAAACCTCATGCTTAGATATTTTGGGACAAGATTGTTAGATTAGATGGTCTGAACAATTGCTTTCAATGCTTCACACTTCGAATTTGTGTAAATACAGAATTTAGAGAAGTCATGTTACTTTCATTTTCAGTCCTGCAAATGTGTGATCAGTCTACAGTTAGGTATGTGTTTTTGGTTCTGACACATTCATATCCTAGAAGACATAAATATTTTTTAACTAACAGACTGACAGTGTTATGTATTTGAAAATGTGGCTTTTACACTTTCTACATCTAAAGTTGTCCACCCATATAGAAGTAGAAAACAGTAACTACTATTAGGACCCGCATAAAACATCATCTGAATTGTGGGCCTGAATTATCTAGATATTTCTCACTTCACATTATATTTGTATAAATATGACTAGAATACCAGGTCAAACATCTGAAGCTTAGTAAAGCACATTAGAGTTGCACTCAATGAATAGCTATGGAAGTTTTCTTTATTGATTGCTTGATGTGTAACAATAATTGGCATCTTTTTCACACATTACAAAAAATTATACTTGGCTCAGTATGCAACCTTTTAAGCATAGCCATATTATTTAAAGAAAGAAGAGAAAAACCTATTCTACCCAATGCAGCATTTACAAATGCACAAAACATGCCACTTTGGCTTGTATATTGTCTAGATTAAAAAAAATCTCTTTTTAACATAAATAAGTTAGTATAATTTTTCAGTGTCTTTACAGAGTTATGTACACAGGTACACTTCAAATGGTTTTGTTTCATACACTTACACAGGCAATGAAGAAATACTGTTTAAAGATGTAGTATCCATTTCACTTATTCCACAGTGTGCTCTTCTCTACATGCACTTTCCTCTAAAAACACTATTTTCCTTTGGGCAAATTAACAAATAGAGAAGCTTTCAATTTACAATTATTTCATTATTTCTTGTGAAGCTATCTGTCGATCTTTAAAAAATACCCAGGGATTTCAAATTATTTTTACTGTGTCTACACAGCCCAAAAGGAAAAGAAAACTAAGACATTTTCTCAAAAAATTTGATAAATGTAGATAGTCAATTCTGAGCATTCAGAAATCTCCATCATGTGCCCCAGATTTTCACCAAAAATTAAGCGATTACCAAATTGAATAATTAACTGGTAAATTACAATTTTAAGAGAGACTGGGGATAACACTGAGAACAACTGAGTTTTTTGGGGGGGAGTTGTTTGTTTGTTTAAATAAGACATTTGCTGCTATATAACGGAACTGTAAGAACTCCCAAATGAGAATAAGCCTGGTATAAAAATAAACAGCAACTATTTGTGGCCTGTTTCCAAATTTTGATTTTTTAAAAAATGAAGTATCACTCTCATTGAAAGGGACATTACATCTTTAAAGAAAACAATTCAAGACCTTCTCCAAAATTGTTTTTCTTCATGCAAGTCAAATGTTTGTCTTGCTATAAACTGAAGCAAGTTCTTCATCCCCACCCATACCAATTCCTCATCCCCACCCTGCCCTCCCTTCCCTAAAGTTTAGGTGCTACATAAATGTAAAAACTATATACACAGGTAGTACAATGAAGCAAATAAGGAAAAACCTAATTGCACAATGCTACATCCAACGCTTTTAGAGGCAGGTCATTTAAGAATGCCTAAAATTTTAGTGTTATTGTGTTGTTGCTTCTCAGTGCTTATACAAGATGTCCATTCCATGGAGTCAGCGATATGTATTTAAATTTTTTCATGTATTATCTTCCTTGCTTCATCAAGCAGTGATGTATCTGATAAACAAGGAAACATATTCTTAGTTCTGCAAAAGAAAAAAAGAAAAGAATTAGGGGAAAGCACGAGATTAACATTACCAATAAAGTACGGGAATTATTTTGCCACTACCTCATTTGGAGAATAGTATGAACTTTTTAGTATGAACTAAAAAGTCTGATTCCCCACCGAACATTGTCTTAACTAGATTTTTGCTATCCTCTGCGTTATGTTAGTGCAGAGGTTCTTAGTAAGTGGGCAATTTTGCCCATCTCCCCTCCATCTCCCAGGGGACATTTGGCAATGTTGAGATATTTTTGGTAGTTACAGCTGAGGGAGGAAGATTGCTACTGGTATCTAGAAGGAGAGGCCAGGGATACTGCCAAACAATCTAAAATGCACAGGACAGCCTCCTGCATCAAAGAATTATTCAGCCCAAGATGTCAATAGTGCAGAGATTGAGAAATTCTAGTCAAGAATCTGGGTCAAAGACAGTGAGAAAGAACGGAAACAGGAAAATTCAGAAACTGTTAACACTTTAAGAGTAGCATAATTTTCTAAATTCAAAAAATACTTGGAAATGTAACTAGTAAAGGCCTTCAGAGGAAAATTCTATTAACTGTCTTTTTCCCCAAAAAAAATTCTTATTTTGTATTCACATGCAGAATATACACATGAATGCTTCTAAATAAATCGTTACTGCTATTTCTAGTATCCTCTGAATTGGCAGCATTACTAACAAATGCCTCTTTGCATGTCAGAATGGCGGCAGATCAAACTCCAGTAGGTATGATGCACGGGGCTCATCTGATAAGCTAGATGATAAGTCATAAAAACCAACAGAGCTGCAGATGGTAAAGCTGTTCCAGAAAATTTTTCATCCCCATTTTATATAGAATTATAATAGTCTATAATGCCATTTTGTATTAGTTCTGAAAAATACCAGATATGTATGGAGAAATCATATTAAGACATTATGACTTAAAAACACAATAAACTCGAATCTCACTTTAATCCGTAATGGTCTTTATTTATTTTTAAATTTTTATGAGGATTTTAAAAAATTAAATTGGAATTTTTAAAGATTTCTTTATATGCTAGGCTCCGAGTGTGCTTTGGGGAAAACAGGGGCCACAGTCCTTGTTTACAAGAAGCTTATAAACTAGTAATCTAATTTGATCATTATGGATAGCCAATATATATAAATTTGAGGGCTGAATTATTCAAATTAGCTATTTGGGACAATCAGATTTTTGTAGATGGAAAAAATCTCCACTTGTGCTTGGTGGACCTACCCTCACCAGTCCTAACTTCTACTATCTATCCATTTCTCCTACAAACATCCAGATCATCCTGTTAATAGCACAATTAGCATACACAGGGTGACTTGTTCTTGGAGGGATACTCTAGCAGTTAATTTAACTTCAGGTTTGCAACTTCAGTGTTACCAAAAACTGTAGGAACTTTAGTATTTTTGAGCTTTCCATTTTGGTTTGTTAAATACAAAGTTTCTTCTGTCTCCCCAAAACTTACCAGAAAAGTGAAAAAGAGACAACTTAAGAAAATGATAAGGATAAAAGAATATAGCACACTACGCTATCCACATTCCTAACTCCTTGCTTAATCAAATGAGCTGTTTTTTACCTATCTTTCCCCTCCAAATTTAAATGTGATCCTGTATTTACCATTTTTTCTTGTATGGATCAAAATCTGTTACTGACTCACTGTGAACGGCAAAAGAAATGAATTCTCCTAAAGTGGTCCTGAAGGGGTACCCCAGTTCATGACCAGAGAGGGAAAGGATCTATTGTTCCCAACATGTTTTGGTGGGACTCACAGGGACATTACCTTCCCAACTTTGGGGCCTTAATTCTAAGCACTTGCCTAGAACACTTGCTCTGGCTGTTTAATGTTTCAAGGGAAATAGATACTTTGGAGAATTACAGTATCCCCCACAGTGTTTTCCAGCCTTCCCCTTTGCTACTCTTCGGATCTCAAAAAATAAAACAACAAAATCGTAGCAAGTTACTAATCTGCCAGCAACCAGGAAAATCGGGTACTGTATAGTTTGCAGGCCCCCAGGGTACGCAGTGCGCAGCCCAGTTCGAAGCCCAGTTCGGGTGTGAGTTCTGCACTCTTGTAGTGATCAACCCACCGAGCTGTTTACGTCTGACGTCTTCGGAGGCCCGGCTTCTTGGGCGTCTGCTCCACAGAACCAGCACTCGGGGAACCGTCTGAGACATTTTCTTCTGTTCTGTTGGCTCTTTTGTTTTGAGAAGAAGAATCTAAGGGCGAAGGGAATTTTTTAAAAAGGAACAGACACAACCTTTATTTGTAAAAACAATAGCTGCCAGAAAGTTAGGCAGGGAATGAAAAACCCACCACCTCCCACCCACAATCCTCGAACCGTCATCCCAGTGGCCTTTAACGGCACAAAATGAGGTTGTTTCCACGCATAACAGAAAGTGCATTCTACACCCCACATCTATCCCTCCACCCCTCCCCCGCCCGGAGCGAGGAGCGAGACGGTCGAGAAACTCCCGACGCAGTTACAGACCTACAGCTGGCTAGGGGGACGCGAGGTGCTGGGTTTGGGAAATAATCGCATCTTATTATCTCGGGTTTCTGATTTCAAAATCATTAACAGACAAGCAGTCAGCCAGGCAGCATTTAAAACACTAAAGTTGACAAAGTTTGCTCCCCTCCAAAGCTAAACCAGAATAGGCTGAAAAGCAAGCTGAGATGAACAGGGTCAGGCAAAGAGACGCTCCAGAAAGATGGACAATTTTACGTTTTCGAAAGGGTCATTACCATCTGTTGCGGGTCGCTTCCTCATCCCTGCGCACTGCTCCGCTAACCCCGTCTGGCTGTCGGATGGGTCAGTCTTTGGGTCTACCAAGTGCGTGTCCTCTGAGTTTGCCTGGGACCCAATTAAAGGCACCGCCTGGCGGTTCCCGCTGACATCCTGGCTCTCCTGCGCCGGCACCTTGCAAGCGCCTTTGGGGGGCCGCGGGGGTCTGTAGTAGAACTCGGGCAAGCTGCCCTTCTCCACCTCTTGCCACTCGTATTTGCCCTCCAGGGGCTTATGGTTCTGAAAATCAAAATTCCACTTGCGCTGGCTTGCCTCTTCCATGTCTCTGCAGTGCTTCTCCAAGTCCCGGGTTAACTCTTCGTGATTCACCGGGCCGAAGAGGTTTCTGCAGGCGGAGGGCTTGGGGTGCTCAGCCTGTCTGGCGTCCATCCGCTCCAGGCTCGGGCTCCCGTTAGACACTCGCACGTTTGACATTTTCCTCCCGCCTGGGTCTTGAGCGCCTCGCTCGCTCACTCAAAACAAAAAACAAAAAACAAAAAACCGAACAAAACAAAACGCCTCGACGCAGCCCGGACCCCTCTTGCAAGCCCGGCGACTGCCCTCAGAGCCAAGAGAAACAAGCCGCGAAGAGCAACTGCCCGAGCTTCGGGAGCGCGCAGGGTCTGGGGGAGTGAGAGAGGGGACGCCCCGGCCAGGCAGCCGAAAGTCTCCGCCGATCAAGTGTACGGGCGAGCGGGAGGGCGGGGAAGGGAGGGGAGGAGGAAGGAGGAGGTGGCAAAGCCAGTCCAAGTCCAGGCTGGTGCAATCCCGCGGTCCCGCGAACCCAGCCGCTCTCCAAACCTTGCCGCGGTAGGAGTCGCGGAGCCGGGAGAAAGTGCGGAGGATGGAGGGGGAGAAAAAAAATAACCCCGAAAAGACGAGCCCCCTTTTTTAGTTGCCCAATATGGCGGTGGAAGGGAGGCTGACGAAGAAGAAAATGATTGACACGGCAAGTCTATTTAAACAGAGGAGGAGATCCATTGGTCGCGGCGGCGGGTGCCGCCCAGCCGAGGCTGGCGAGCGCGGTCTTAAGGTGGCCCCGGCGCGGTTCCGACGCCTGTCCGCGTTCGCGAGCGCGCGACTCTCAGAGCGCCGCCAGGAGATTGGCTGGTCGCGTGACTGCTGGAGGTGTACTGCTGCCAACAAACCTGCTCTGGCTGGCCCCGGAGAAATTACAAATAAGACAAACAAAACTAGCCAAACGGCCGGGAAGCTGGGGAGGGGCCTGGGTGGCGGCCAGGCACGGCCGGCGGGGCCTGGGGTTCTGGTCCCCGGCGCTGCGCTGCCTGGCGCGGGGCCGCTTAGGGTCCGCGAACTCCTGCTCCTCGCCCGGGAAACCAGGGCCTGGACCAGAAGATCTGCAAGGTCGCTGGCAGCTCGTTTCGAACCTTTGTGGCCAACTCGTTTTGCCCATACTCACCAAGCCGGGGATGCGGGTGGCTGCTGGACGGAGGCAGGCGATGAGAGTAGTAGCCCCTGGTGGCCCCCACTCGTGGGCTGTGGGGTGACCAGGAATCCTTAGCTGAGTCCCTGGGTGCCTTGGCTGGGGGTGGAGGGTGGGCAGTGGTTAGCTCGGCCTTCACTGAGAAGTTTCTGCTACCCTAGGGGAGGCCAAGGGCTTAGGGAAGAAACCAGAGCGAGTGTCTTTCTGTAAATTAGCAGAGAATAGACGCGGCATTTATAACGCGTTCTGAACCCAAGCTCTCCCTCAATAAAAGAAAGGATCTCAGGATCAAAAACTCAACTGTCTCTCACGTTCCTTAAAAACTGCATAGCCGTGTCAGATACATTTAGTTTTGAAAAAGCAAGGTTATACCCCTGACTCAGGTTCTTGCTTCCCAAACACAGTTAAGGCCCTTGACATTGGCTGCTTGTGGGAACTCTGCCTCTATACTTTTCGGTTCTTTCCCGGGCTGTGGCCATTTCCTCTACCTGAGTCCAGCCGCCAAATACAACAGCTCCTTCCTCCCCTTTCTCTCATATTCGCTGCTCCAACTCAGTCTGAACAATAATTCAGATGCAAATGAATGCTTTTAGCAGGCTGCAAGCTGCTGAGTGGTGAAAATATTTCCATAAGGATCAAAGTCCAGATTATGATTTACAAAACCACCACAAGCTTGTCCTAATATCTGACATTATTATGGGGACATTTCTCTCTCTTTGGAACTTGAATTTTATCTATCAGTGTGGGTTTGAACAAGGTGATGGAAATTACAGCAGGATGGGCAGGACTGTCACAGCTGAGACAGAGCTTAATGGAGATTTAACTGCCTTCCCACTCACATTCCCAATACAGAAAATCTTGGTTTGGGCCACAGTTAGTAAATTTTATTGGAAACTAACCCTCTGTTTTAATATTTCACAGTAGAAAAGTTTTCTTATCATCTATGCTGTAGATGTGCTTGATTTTAACTTGCTTTCTTAGTCACGTCTTACTTACCCATGTTGTGTGCCTGCCTCAGCTCCTACACTCAGAATGCTACAGCTGGGAAGGCCCTTTGGGACACTGAGGTTTAACACTCATTTTGTATCACTGAGGAGAGGTTTCTTGTCCAGGGACATCCACAGAGTTGGTAGCAGAGCCAGGACTAGCTCAGGTCTCCTAACTCTCAGATGGGTACTTTCTCTGTTCCCTTCCTCCCTGGTGATCCCAGCCAGTTCAGGGTTTTGTCTGAATTTGCTTGTGCTGTAGACTGCAGGGTCCTCCTCTCCTCCAGGGATCCACAAAACGGCTCCTTCCCAGCCCTGGGCAGCCTGCAGATGTTTCCTTGATGTTGCTGATATTTAAATGCAGCTGTCTCTGGCCTTTGGTATCACTATCCACTAGTTCAACTAAAATACAGATTCCAGAAATATAGGAATGATACCCAGAGAATAGTGAAGGTAGCAGTGTCCAAAACTTGCTTCAATATCAGGACTTACTGACAAAAAAAGTTTACCTGGGTCAGAGCAAGTGGTCTCATTCTTTTTATTTTTTTAAATTTTTATTTATTTATTTATTTATTTTTGAACACTATGTTGCCCAGCTGGCCTTGAACTTCTTCTGTTCTGGGTTCTGCCTCCGAAGTAGCTGGGATGACAAAACCATACTCCATTGCACCCCTGCTATTTTTTCTACATTTAATGTGCCTGCTTAATTTATTGGAGTGAGGATAAAAGAAGGGACAGGAATATTAGTGTGGGTCTTACTATCATAACATATACCCCAGTCCTGAAATTCAATAATGTCCAAATTATCTAATTTGGAGAGACACACATATGTACACAAACTATCCCATATATGTAAATGGAGAAATTCTAGAATTTCACCTTGCCACAGTTGTGATCTTACTCGTGACACTTATATCTATATGAAAAAGAAAATTAATACTTCTATCCCCTACACAAGCTGAATCTTTCAACTGATATATAGAAGCTCCATTTTGTTGCTGTTAATCTTAAAAGCAAACTAGTCACGGTCATGCCACCTTAAGAAGTCTGGCTGCCAGCAGAAAGGCTGTGCTTACACCGACCTCACTAAGATCTGAAGTGTTTTGTTTACAGTCAAGGCACCCGAGATCTGTACGGCAAATAATGAGAAGGCAGGCGTCTGCTGTAGTAGCGACCAAGCGTGAAAAAATACTATGGAGTCCGTGAAGCAAAAGGAAACGTGGAGATCAGAGCGCCATCCTCCTGTAGAAAGCTGGCAGCTGCAGAGTGAGCAAGGGAGAAAATTTTCACATAGACATGGGCAGGCACAGCGCATGTAGCAGAGTGAAAGTTCGCCGCTATGCTGCTCTAAAATGGGCTCTGCTTCCCCTCAAGACCCCCTAGTCCTCTGTAGTGTTTTTCTTGTCATTTTCACTCCTGGTGCTTTCCTACTTAGAGATGAGAAGTGTCACATAGGCTACCCCAGATTTCTGTGTCTTTCTCAAGATCAAAGGCCAAACGAAACTTAAAAGAAAAC
The DNA here is from genome assembly GCA_004027875.1 of Aplodontia rufa. Classification (NCBI taxonomy): domain Eukaryota; kingdom Metazoa; phylum Chordata; class Mammalia; order Rodentia; family Aplodontiidae; genus Aplodontia; species Aplodontia rufa. The sequence goes on from PVKS010006674.1 coordinate 27,765, forward strand.
ACCAGTGTAGCAGACAAGTGTTCAAATGAGTTTGTTTGGGCAGGCACTGGGTGTCAGATGGGCTCCAAGATGCAGTCTGTTCCTGGGGAAATTATGTAGCCCCAAGTGTTTCTGCAAAGACAGTTTGCCTTACCCAGTTGTCCCTCCCACCTCAAGTACACAATTTTAATCCTTTCTCAAAGATGTTTATAATGAGGCAGCTTTAACTCAATTTACCATTCCCCTAAACTGACATATTTTTAGAGTTTGGCAATTTCACAGTTATCTGTTTCTGACACTTTTAATTCAATTTAACAAATACTGAGCGTCTTCTATTAAATTGCTTATTATTTCTTTCTTTCAACATATATTTATGGAGTGCCTCTTATATGGCAAGCATTGTCCTAGGCTCTAGGGGTACAGAAAGTAGCAGATTTAAACTAGGATAAAACTTATATTTTAGTAAGGGAAAGGGAGAGAAAAAATAACAATAAATAAGTAAAATATTATATAAGGAGGTGATACACGCTACAGAGAAACAATTATTAGCAGGGAAGAGGGAAAGAGTATTGTGGTGGTCAGGGAAGGCCTCATTGAGAAGTGACCTTTGAGAGAAAGCATGAGAAAGTAGCCCAGCAGATATTTGAGTAGTGTCCCAAAAAAGAGAACAACAAATACAAGGGCTCTGAGGGGGGATCTTGCCTGATGTGTTGGCAGGAGGCCTGTGTGATACAGAGGGAAGAGCAAGGGAGAATGGTAACTGGGGCCATGGAGCCTATGGGACCATGCAGGCCTCTGTAGAGCTTTTATGGTTGACTGAGTGATAAGAGAAGACATTGGGACATTTTAAATGGGAATAATGTGACCATACCATACATAAGGTATTTCCCAGAGTGTTATTATTCAACATGGGGAGTAAAGAGATAAGCAGGTCATGGTCACTGCCTGTGAGGAGTACACATCCCAGATAGGGAGACCATCATGTACACAAAAACTTAGAAGTAAAAGCAATACAAAGAACACAATGCTATGCAGTGCAGGGGAGAAGAATGAGGAAAGCTTCATAGAAGAGGTAACTATGTGTTGGATCTTGAAGAATAAGAATGTCAAGAATATAAGGATGCATTAATAGGGGCATTAACAGGGGGAATGGGATCAGTTGTAGGCCAGGTGGGGCATTCTAAAAATAATATTTTTTTTAAAAATCTGTGTTACTTAGACACCGTGGGAACCAATGGAGCTTTTGGTAAAGAGAGTGATATGACCACTGCTCAAATTTGTCTCCTGGGGCTGGAGCGGTGGCTCGGTGGTTATGGTGCTTGCCTGGCATGCACAAGTACACAGGTTCAAACCCCAGCAACCCACATACACAACTAAGTGTCAGAGCAACGAAAGTCATGTGAAAAACTCAATAAAAATTGATTCTTCTCTGTCTGTCTCTCTCTCTCTCTCTTACTGTCCTTCTCTCTTTAAAAAAAAAAAAAAACTTGTCTCCTAAGTAGACACAAGCCTGGGTCCTGGGCCTGAGCTGGAGTTTGGAATTGGATTTATGAGATGGAATGACCTCAAGGTTGAACTGAGGGTGATATGAGAAACAGTGTCTAGGGACAGAGCTAAATGAAAAAGCTGGGCAGAGAGTACCACCGTGACTTAGTCAGAAAGGAGCTGGGATATGGACAGAGTAGAGGTGGGACACAGAAAGGTCACGTGACAAGGATGGGAGGGTTTGGAGCAGAGAGTAGGAAGCAGCTTGGCATTATCTCCTGACTTCCCAAAGCCTAGCTGCAGCTGCTTTTTGATGCTTACAATTTTGACTGTGAGTGGGGAGGTGCCTGTGAAGGGGCCTAAGCTGTCCCAGACAATCAGATCTTTGTGTTGGGCAGTGGAGCCCTGACAGCAAAGTAAAGAATGGGTGTGATGAGCCTGGAGAGGCTACACAGGGAGGTAATTTGGGAAGCTGCTGCATGCTTAACAACAGATAGAACAGCCTGAAGCAGTGCTGTGGAGGTGAGCATGGAAAGCAAGGAACACATGCAGATTGCCTAGATAGATGCAACAGACAGGGAGACTGGGAGTGATGGAGAAAAGAAGGATGGATTGAAGGACTCAACCTTGCGGGTAATAATGCCATCAACTAAAGATGTAATTCCCAGGGAGAATGTACTAGAGATTGTTAGCCATCCATCAAATCTATTCTCACTTTTCCCCTTATAACATAATTGTAACTGGGCTTACAGTTGCCCAGCTACATGAAATTGCCCAGTATCCTTTGCAGCAAGGTGTGGCCTTATTGTGAAGGAGGATTGTCCAATAGAATATAAACAAAAATGAAATTCATCTTCCAAGTCTAATGCATAAAACCTGCAACATGAGTCCCCTAATTCTGCCACTCTCTTCCCCACCCATCCTTCCATCCATCAGCTGGAAAGGCAAAAGCTAATGCAAACTTGGAACATGATAGAGCACATCAACCTGGGCCCCCAACCTGATCTCAGAGAAAAAGTAAGGTGTTTTTTTGTTTGTTTTTTTGTTTATTTTTTGTACCAGGCAGTAAAACCACTGAGCCACATCCCCAGCCCTTTTTATTTTTAAATTTTGAGACAGGGTCTCATTAAGTTGCTTAGGGCCTCGCTAAGTTGCTAAGACAGAGTTTGAACTTATGATTTCCTGCCTTAGCCTCCCAAACTGCTGGGATTACAGGCCTGTGCCACCTTTTTCACATTCAGTGAAAAAATCAATTTCTGTTTTGTTAAACCATTATATTTTGAGTTTATTGTTTTAGCATTTTACAGTCAATCCTAACTAATACAGAGGGAAAAGTTTGGGAGATAGGAAATTGAGAAGATTAAGAATTTGGTTTGTGGGGCTGGAGAGGTGGCTCGGTGGTTACGGCGCTTGCCTGGCATGCACAAGTACACAAGTTCAAACCCCAGCACCATGTACACAACAAAGTGTCAGAGCAACGAAAGCCACGTGAAAAACTCAATAAAAAATTGATTCTCTCTCTCCCTGTCCTTCTCTCTCTCTCTCTCTCTCTCTTTAAGAAAGAGGGGACAGAGAGAGAGAAAGAGAGAAACAATCTTTATTTAGTTTTTCATGTGACTTTCATTCCTCAGACACTTCTTTGTGTACGTGGTGCTGGGGTTTGAACTCGCATCCTTGTGCTTGCCAGTCAAGTGCTGTAAATGCTAAGCCACCGCTCCAGCCCCTGTCCTTCTCTCTTTAAAAAAAATTTTAAAAAATTTGGTTTGTGGGGCTGGAGCGGTGGCTCAGCATGTGCACGGACCCAGTATTGAACACCGGCACCACAATCAGAACTAAGTGTTGGAGAAACAAAGGCCAGATGAAAAAATAAATAAAATTGATTCTCTCTCTTTTTCCTCTCTCTCTCTCTCTGTCTCCCTCTCACTCTCTCACTTTCTCTAAAAAAAAAAAAAAAGAATTTGGTTTGTAGTTGGGCATGCTGGCTTGGAAGGTGAGCAAGATTAAAAATTCAAGACTAGCTGGTTATGGTGGCATATGCCTGTAATCCCAGCAACTCAGAAAGTTGAGACCGGAGGATCTCAAGTTAAGGCTAGCCTCAGAAACTTAGCAAGGCCCTCAATAATTTAGCCAGCCTGTCTCAAAATTAAAAATAAAAAGGGCTGGGGATGTGGCTCAATGGTAAAGCATTCCTGGGTTCAATGCTCAATACCAAAAAATAAAATATCCTTTCTCAAAGTAGAAATTTTAAGAAGGACTGGGGAGCATTGATTCAGCAGTTGGAGTGCTTTCTTGGTATGTGCAAGGACCTGGGTTCAAACCCCAGTACCAAATATACAACTAAGTGTCAGAAAAGCAGAGGCCGGATGAAAAAATAAATTAAATTGATTCTGATTCTCTCTCACTCTCTGTCTCTTAAAAAAAAAAAGGCTATAGCTCAGGAGAACAGCACTTGCCTATCATGAGTGAAACCCTGGGTTCAACACAAACAAAATTTTGGTTTATTATAGTTAGTATGTGTATTGAAATTAATTGCATTCCCAGCAAAAAGAACAAAGGGGGACTGGAGTGGTGGCTCAGCTGTTGTGGCACTTGCTTAGCATGCACAAGTACACAAGTTCAAACCCCAGCATCACGCACGCAATGAAGTCTCAGAGCAATGAAAGCCACATGGGAAACTAAACAAAGTCGATTATCTCTCTCTCTCTCTCTTTAAAAAAAAAAAGGGGGGGGGTAATGTCCTTAAAAGGACAAGAGAGATAATACTGGAGAATCTGACACAAAATGTGAGGGGATGCCATGGTTATGGCATTCTCTAAGCTCCACCCATATTTACAAAAGTGCCAATGTGCCATTAATCAGATGGCCAAGTCAGATCCTGAGTAAAGATCGAGTGGATTTGGGAATAAGGATGCATGTGGTATTCTCAATTCTTTTATGTAAATTTTGAGGTGGGTACTCTCATTGTTACCCCACAGTCCCACACAATCTACTCTCAAAGTCAGCAGATTATGTGACCATATTCCTGTTCCCTTCCTGAAGTTGACCAGATAAGGGGAGAAAAGAGATGGCTAGCTGACCTAAACTTGGCTAACTAAATTCTTCCTCCAGGAAATTTGGAATCAGGTCTCAGAAATTTCAATTAGTAAGTTGCAAGTTAGAGACTAATAAGGTAATGTAGACTTGGGATTGGAAGTGCCCTTTTAAGAACATTATCTTCAATCCATGTGTGATGGAGATGCAGATAAAGTCTGTCTGCAGAGTGTCAGAAGAGGGAAAAGGACATGTAAGGAGGGCCAGACAACTGAGACCACATGTTTTTAGAAAGAGATAACTCCTCAGTTTCTGAATCCTGCAGCCCATAAGGTCCCACTCCCTGCATAAAAGAGGACAGTCCTTGTGCTTAGAGAACAATTCTCCCCTTTTGGTTCAAGCCAGGTTATTAAGGATTTCTGTGAGCTAAACCCAAGACATTCCTGATTAACACAATACTTTACATATTTGAATCAAATGTGATGTAGTATATCACATTTGATCCTCGTAAGAACACATTCCTAAGGCAAAGACTACTCTTTTTGCAGATGAAACCCTGAGATAAAGGACTGAGTGTTCCAAAGCCACAAAAGAGAATAGAGCTGGCCTAGAACTAGTGTTACTGCTGTTATGAAGTTCTCTTACTTTATTGGTTGTTGTTTGTTTTTTTCAGGAGTGGGTGCTGGGAACTGAACCCAGGACCTCACACATTCTAGACAAGCACTGTACCAGTGAGCTATATCCTCAGCCCTTTCCAGAGCCCATTTTAAGAGATATAATGACTTGGTGGATTTGCAAATAATCACTGGCTTCATTGGTTTAATTTATTTAAAATGAACTATTCACAAAAAGAAGGTTCTGGGAGAAATGATTCAAATTCTTAGAAAGAGAAAGGTGGTATATTTGGGAAAACAACAACAACAACAACAACACTAGATTCAAGCCTGGTGCTTTGACACTCACCTATAATCCTAGCTACTTGGATGGTGCCTGAGGCAGGAGGATTGCAAGGTTGAGGCCAGCCTCAGCAATTTAACGAAACCCTGCTTCAAAATTTAAAAAAGGGTTGAGGATGTAGCTTAGTGGTAAAGTGCCCCCAGGTTTGAGAGAGAGAGAGAGAGAAGAAAAAAAAAAAAAACTAGATTCAAGAAGGGTTTAAATCTTATAAGGTCAGGATTTAAAGAAAAAAATGCGTTAGCAATTTTTAGTAAAAGAAAAATTTTCATCTTTAAGGGAAGTTTAGTAATCAAATGTGGGTTTTTTTCTTTGTTTGTTTTGGGGGAGCTACCAGGGATTGAACCCAGGAATACTTTATCACTGTGCCACATCCCCAGTCCTTTTATTTTTGTGTTTTTTGTTTTTTTTTAAATTTTGAGACAGAGTCTCACTAAAATTGCTTAGGGCCTTGCTAAGCTGCCGAGGCTAGCCTTGAACTTGTGATCCTTCTACCTCAGCCTCCCAAATAGCTGGGATTACAGGCATGTACCACTGCACCTAGCTAGCAAAAGTAAGTTTACCAATATTGCTAGTGTCATAAGAAGAGGAAATAAATAATAAAAACTGAATTCATGATCATGTAATTTAATTTCTATGACTGAAATATAAGTGGACAACTTCTGTGATGAAAATATGGAAATTGGAACAATAAACACATTAGTCACAGATCCACCATTTTTAACTACATTCTGTTCTTCAAAATCTCCCTTGATTCTGGTCTCAGTCTTCAGTTTATGCAAACTTACCCCTAAAAAAAAAGAAACTGCCTACTTTCTGTTTCTGATATCTCTCTCTCAATAATAATTCACATGGATATTTGTTTATTTCTTCATTCATTAAATTGTTAATGAGCTCTTAGCAGATGCCAGACTCTCTGGGGACACAGCAGAGAACAAAGATAGCCAAAGTCCCTGCTGTCATGGAATGGAGCTTACATGTAAGTGCAAAAGGCACACAATACACAAATAAATAAGCATAATATGTCATATTGTTATAAATGCCAAAAAAGACAAAGTAGTTAAGGGTAGAGAGTATTATGCAGGAAAATTCTCTATTAATAGGAAAGGATGTATTTGACCAAGTGACATTTAAATATAGACCTGAGGGGCTGGAGCGGTGGCTCAGTGGTTTCGGCGCTTACCTGGCAAGCACGAGGACCTGGGTTCAAACCCCAGCACCACGTACACAACTGAGTGTTGGAGCAACTAAGGCCATGTGAAAAACTAAATAAAGTTGTTTCTCTCTTTCTCTGTCTCTCTCACTGTCCCTCTCTTTAAAAAAATAAAATAAATAAATAAATATAGTCCTGAATGATATGAGTACATGAACCATGTAATTTCTGTGTTCTAGGAAGAGCAAATAGCAAGTCCAAACACTGGGAGGTAACAATGTACCTGGGATGATTGGGGGACAATAAGGTAACAAGTAAACCAGAAACAAAGTAACTGGTGGCTGGGAAGGAGATGAAATCAGAGAAAAGGCGGGGACTCAAATGATATAAATTTTATAAACCATGGTAAAGACTGGATTTTTTTCCAATGGAAGTAAGTCATCTTTGAGCAGAGAGTTTTGATCTGACTTTAGCCAACTTAAATCACTTTGACAGCTGAGTAGGAAGAACTTCAAAGAGGAGAAAGCTAAGTAGGGGGAGACCAGTTAACAGACTGCAGTCATCCAGATAAGAAGTCATGGTGTAGCGGTACAGGTAAAAAGAAGCGTAGAATCGATGTGTTTTTTGAAGATATAACCAATGGTATTTGTTAAAGATTTGGAAACAGACTGTGCATGAGAGAGAAGAAACCATAATGACTAAGGCTTTTTGTCCTTGGTACTAAAGAAATGTGTGGCCATTTGCTGAGATGGGGTTGACTGAGGGACAAATTTTGCTAAGAACATGTTATATTTGAGTTGTCCATGGACATCAAAATGCAGATGCCAAGTAAGCAGTTGGTGGAATTCAGGGGAGAGAGGTCTGTGTTGGAGATATGAATTTGAAATTTTTTAATCCTTAGGTGGCATTAAAACTATGAGACTAGAAAAGATCACCAAAGGAGTATGCTTAGATAGAGAAGAAGCCTAAGCAATAGGCCATGGGGCACTACAACTTTTAGAAGTGACCCTCACACCAAGTAAAAGTCTTTCTAGGAGTAGAGAGATACAATAGATTGAACAAACCTAATAGGCAAGTGAGACAAGGACTAAACACTGGTCATTGCATTTGGCTATTGAGGTCACTGCTGATCTTGAGAGTAGTTTTAGTGCTGAGCATGGTGGTACACACCTGTCCTCCCAGCAATTTTCGAGGCAAAAGCAGGAGGAGTCCAAGTTCAAGCTCAGCCTCTGCAAGCTATTGAGACAAAATAAGAAATGAAAAAGGGCTAGGATCTGGGGATGTAGCTCAGCGGTAGAGTATCCTGGGTTCAACCCCCAGTACCAGGAGGTAGGGAGGGGGGAGTAATTTTGATATAGTATACATGCTGTATATACACATGAATAAAATATGCACATGTATACTTAGTCTGAGCACACAATATAAGTTTCCGAGGGCCTTGTTATGTTTCTGAGGATGGCCTTGAACTCGCAATCCTCCTGCCTCAACCTTCCAAGTTGTGCACAGCCACAAAACCTTTTCTTAACTTTCATTTAAAAATTGTCATGCTGGGGCTGGAGCTGTGACTCAGTGGTTAAAGTGCTTGCCTGGCATGCGTGAGGACATAGGTTCCAATCCCAGAACCACATACACAAAGAAATTTCAGAGCGGGCTGGAGCGGTAGCTCAGCGGTTTCCGTGCTTGCCAGGACCGGAGTTCAAACCCCAGCACCACGTACACGTGTTGGAGCAACTAAGGCCATGTGAAAAACTAAATAAAGTTGTTTCTCTTTTTCTCTGTCTCTCTCATTGTCCCTCTCTCTTTAAAAAAAAAAAAAAGAAAAGAAAGAAAGAAATTTCAGAGCAACAAAAGCCACATGAAAAACTGGAATGAAATTGATTCTCTCTTTCTCTCTCTCTCAATGTCCCTTTCTCTGTTTAAAAAAAAAAAATTGTCATGCTGACCAATGATCTTAAGCCTCTTTGAAAGTAACCACTTTGGATGGAATATGGAAGAAAATTAGCACAGAATTAGCCTGGCTTGTGACCTTACATTTCAACTAGCTAATGTGTGCTTAACAAATCACTGCAGAACAGCATCTTCTGAACCCACCAAAATAGACTATTTTATTTATCAAATAAATGATGGAAGTCTTCATTACAAATTATTAGCATAATAAAAGGACAATAAGTTTACTTCTGTGTGGGTGTATATATATACACACACCAGGGATTGATCCCAGGGGTACATAACCACTGAGCCACATCCCCAACCTTTTTTTTTAAGAGAGGGAGGGACAGTGAGAGAGAGAGAATTGATTTTATTTAGGTTTTCATTGCTCTGACACTTCATTATGTACATGAACCTGTGTACTCATGCATGACAGGCAAGCACCGTAACTGCCAAGCCCCATCCCTAGCCCTTTTTATATTTTATTTTGAGACAGGGTCTTCCTAAGTTGCTTAGGGCCTAGTTAAGTTGCTGAGACTGGCTTTGAACTTGTGATCCTCCTGCCTCAGCCTCCTGAGTTGCTGGGATTACAGGCATGTACTACCACATCTGCCTACTTCTGTATAGTGTTAACAAAAAGCCTTTTCCAGGGGCTGGAGTGGTGGCTTAGAGGTTACAACACTTGCCTGGCCTGCGCATGGACACGGGTTTAAACCCCAGCATCACATACACAAGGCAGTGTGGGAGCAATGAAAGTCACATGAAAAACTAAATAAAATTGATTCTCTCTTTCTCTGTCCCTCTCTCTCTTAAAAAGAGAAAAGAAAAGAAATAAGTAAAAAGAAAAGAAAGCCTTTTCTGGTGTTGCAAAGATGGTTCTCCAAATCTCAGTTATCTGCTTAGGATCTTCCTACTTCAGGGAATCAGTTGTATCTCCAATGTCAAAAGCAATTTTGCAATTTCCAGTTTATTGTCTCTTTCTTTAATTCACAATTAGGTTTTTCTGACTTAGGACTTTTCAGAGTAGTTTTCTTTCTCTTCCTTTCCTGAAGAAGCACAAATATCCAAAATAGTTAGGATTTCCATTGCCACAGGAGGACAGAAGAGGGTCTGTAATAGGACAGAATATCTCCCCACCCCAACACCAACCACACAGCATTCAGGAATGTAATTGACTGCTGAGCTATTCAAATAGCATAGAAGGGCATCATAATGCCAGAACTGTCAGTTCCAATTCTGCAAATATGCTAAAGCACAACCATATTTATAATCTACTTTTCTAAATGTATATACAAGAGTTTTAATCCCCACAAAATTTAACTGAACTCTAAATTTGCAAAAAGTATACCAATTAAACATTTTTCAGATCATTTCCATCCATTATCCACATAATAATCTGAATTTAACATTTATTTCATGATAAAGTATATTAACAATTATCTGTGAAATCAGTATTATAACCCTTAATAAGTGAAGAATGAAAGATAAAAGGTGACTTGTCTACAGTCACATACAACAGTTGCAAAGTCAAGATAACAATCCAGATCTGATCCTTTTTCACTCAACCTCGCTCTTTTCCTTCAGATAGTTCCCCACTCTGATACATGTACTGCTCCCATGATATATTCGCCTTGACTTCAGATATAAATCCATTGCCCTTAACCTTTTTAGTATCCTCCAAAGAAGTCAAGTCCAATGTGCTACACAAAAGAAATGCAGAGTTGGTAGCTAGGACTCAGGAGATATTATCTGAAAGTACACATGATTTCAGTGAAGATCCCAGAGAGAGCTTCTAGTAAATTCTACTAGGAATTCTAGGTATGGCGGTCATGGAAACTAGCAAGTCTACAGTCCCTCTTAAGAGAAAGTCCCCAAACCCAGGCTATGGCATGGGTTCTTAATTAAGAGCTACGGTTTATGATGAGGCCTAGTACAGACTGCTCTGCCAAAAGAAGGAAGATGGTTATTAGCTAGCCAATCTTACACTCTCACTCAAGAGTTGGAACTGGGAAGTATAAAAAAGAACGAGAGGATGTTATTAAGAAGACCACCAAAGACAGATGAAAAGTGATGTGTAGGGACTAGCAGAGTCACCTTGTGCTGGAATGATTAATTATGGACTTCAATGGAAAATTTGGTAAAGTCCAAATTTCCAAAGACTTTCAATTCCTATTGAACCCTTTCAAGGCCACATATTTTGGCTTTTCACATTCTAATGGCTTGGTAGGATAGTGAAAATCCCTGTCACATATGAACATACATGTACACACACTTCATGCATTACTTGAGGTAACAAGTAAGACTGTTCCTTACAACCACAAGACCTTAGTCAACCATTGCCTCACAGATGTAGAGCAGGCCCAAATTGTGTAACAGACACTTTCCATAGAGTCAGAGGCCGGTTCAAATAATGTAACAATTACTATTCATATCCAGTACAAGTATATAATTAACCCCAACCAAGGTCACACGGAATATGTGACAGTTTGATGAAAGGTATGTTTCATTTACTCCTAATGTATCTATTAATTACCTACAATGTGTCAGGCATTATACTGGGTGCTGGAGTTCTAGACACAAATAAGCAAGAGAGATAAAACAAAATCTCTGTATTAAAAAGGGTCCCAACTCAGTCAGTGGGAAAGGCACAGACACATCATATCTAAAAATGAAAACAAATCATAGAAATGTTTTCTTTAAGGAGAGAGAGAGAGAGAGAGAGAAATCAATTTTATTTATTTTTTTTCATCTGGTCTTTGATTCTCCAACACTTAGTTGTATATGTGGGGATGGGGTTTGAACCCGAGTTCTTGTATATGCCAGGCAAGCACTCCAACCGCTGAGCCACAACTCCAGCCAATTATAGAAAATTAACAGAAACTCTACACAGTTCTGATTGCTTAAATGGCATCGAAATCATGCTAAATACAGCTCTTCTACTCAAGCCCAGCTTGTCAGGCCAAATGAGATTTATGTCAGTATACTGCTTAGTCAAGTGAAAAGACAGGAACAAAATTAAATCATTCTTCAGTGCCTTGATCACTGGAATGTAGAATGGCATAATTAGATGGCCAGGGTTAATAACTACTAAGTTCAATATTATTATTTAATTATGAGCAAAGACTTCTCAGAATTTTAAATGTGGTTATAATATTTTAAACTTAAAGAGTTAAACATTCTTTATTGATTTCTTGTTTTGAGTGATTATCAAGACACAGAAACAAAGAACACATAAGTTTAAAATAGAGGAAAGCAAGAAAGCACTGAGTAAAAGAGAGAAAGGGATCTAAAAAATAAGAGTCTTAAAAATATGAGTCATCACTATTTGAATCCAGATTTATCACAGGTCTATATTTACCAAGGATTTAGTCATAATCACTTAAAATAAAATTTTAAAAATCTACCAGTACGTACTCTAACTTGTTTAGTCTAACTTTCTAATACTACTCTATACCGAGGGTTCTGTTGTACTTTTTTTTTAAGCACTGGAGATGTGAGTCAGATACCAACTCATAGGGCTAGGGGTATAGCTCAGCAGAAGAGCATGTACACATGGAGCTGAGTTCAATCCATAACAATGAAACAACAACAACAACAACAAACCTTTTCAATTTTCACAACCCGGAGTTATGTGGTAATTGCTGAAAGTGTGACTGAAGGTGTGAAACCATTTTCTACTGGGTGGTGGTGGTGGTTACAACTGATTGAGAAAGACAACAAAATCCTGGATCAGATTTTAAATTTTGATGAATCTGCTTTTAATTGTCCCAAAAGCCCTTGATTACATACATATTCAAAAAGGAAGCACATGCCCCAGGATTAAAGATTCAAAAGCAGCATTGTCCAATAAAAATATGAGACACATATGCAGTTTAGGTTTTATAGTAGCCATATTTTTAAAAGTAAAAAGAAAAACAGATGAAATGTCATTTCAACATGTAATCATTATAAAAATTACTAAGAGTTTTTTCTTCCTTTTTTCATGCTACTTTCTTGAAATCTAGTGTTTATTTTATACTTACAGCACATCTTAATTTGGATTAGCACATTTAAAGTGTTCAATAGCCAGACATAGCTAGTCACCACCATACTAGAGAGCACAGCTTTGGAGGATGACTGTGATACTGAATACAAATGCCAGTGGAGATATAATCGTGCTAGTATTTTTTAACACAGTAATTTTTATGGTCCTTATGTAGAGTTTTGGTGGTCTGATCCTGGCTCTTTGTTATCTTTAGTGCATCTCTTTAAAGAACATAATTGTTTTCCCTGTACATAGTTTCTTAGCCGCCCTTGCAGCTTAGGGTAGTCATGTGATACAGGTCTGGGCAGTGAGATATATACATGGAAGCCTGTTAAGTCTTATGGGAAAGATATTTTTGCTCTTATAAAATGAGAGATGCCTCAGGAAGTACCCCTCCCCCCAAACCCTTTTCTTTCTGCTTGGAACATTTCATATGAGAAGGTGATGATTAGAGGTATGGCAGCCATTTTGGAACTATGATAAAAGTCTCTTTAACATATTAAAGACAAAATAGAAAGATATCTTTCCTTCTCAGAGATATAAATGTAATGAAGAAGCCAGCCATGCAAATGGGATAGAGGAAGGCAAGGCCAGAGTTCCTTAGCAGAAGGGAGAGTAAGTCAGAGGAAATCTTTTCTGTGGGCTTTGCTTCAGTAGGCACAACCGGTTTGCCCTTCTTTCTCCCATTTCCTGCCTTTGCTGAAGATTCTCTTTCCCCTGACATTTTTTCTTTAGGCATGACAAGAGTACTGAATTACCCCCGATACTTAAAAGAAGGTACAGCTGAAAGTTTCTTTGAAGTTCCTTGTTTATCAATGCTTGTTCTTACATAAGCTCTGTGATTTGTTCCTAATCTGTGTGCTTAAAAAAATTTTTTTAATGCTTTATCTATCATGATATAAAAGAATGTCCTATTACTCAGTTAATAAGTAAGGTTATGTTGTGTTTTTTCAACCAAGTTTGGGTAATTGGAAATGCACATCAGATACATTGTTCACCAATTTCTCTTATTAGATTTGGGGGGTCACAATAATTCAAGAATCCGTATCTACCTAAATATGAAGATACAAATGGAGTCAGTTTTCACTACTTTACAATGTCAGGTTAATCATAGGGAACCAAGTCTAGAATGCTAACTAAAGAAATGGTGTGGTTAACTTTTTCAGCTACTGATTGTGGAAATTTTGGTAAGTTTATGTGAGTTAAACAGCAGATGGATAACCAATTCACTAATTAGCTTCTTTTATTCATCAAAGGATTTCAGTAAAGAAATATGTTTTGTTTGACCACTTACCAGTCTTACCCTGTAATTTTCATCACATGTTATAAACGAACTAGGAGTCTCAAAGGACTCTCACTTTTTTTTTATCAACTCTTCAACCAACTTCCATACCTAATTTTCACTAGAACTATTTCATCATGTGCAATAAAAGCATTGCTTGTCCTCAGATAGTTGTTTGTCCCATGAATCAGTCTTTTTTCTTTTTTTTAAGAAAGAGGGACAATGAGACAGAGAGAGAGAATCAATTTTATTAGTTTTTCATATGACTTTTGTTGCTCTGACTGTTGTGTACGTGGTACTGGGGTTTGAGCCAGGGTCCTCATGCAAGCTAGGCAAACGAAGTAATCACCAAGCCACCACTCCAGCCCCCTGAATCAGTTTTAATCATTAACGCAAACAAAAAATTCATTAGCCTTATCTGCATTTCTCTTTCATGAAGAAAATGTCAGTTCAATACTGGCTTGGAAAACTGGTTATCAACTTACCTCAACAAAGTCAGTGTTCTAGATAATGGAGCAGAATTTTAAAATCACTTTCTATTTTGGTACAAATGTTTGTTAAAAGTTATTCAAACTGCTGGATTTACTAAATTTTGCTGTCGTTATCAGACATAACAAGAAACTTTAAAAAAAAAGAAAGAAAGAAAGAAAGAAAGAAAAGAAAAGAAATTCAGAGACTAGCTTTTTGAGATCATGGCTTCTCTGTGACTGATCCGGGAAGCATGCAGAGCCTTCAAAATATGGCCCCATGAGGCTGGAGCACAGCTCAGCAGTTACAGTGCTTGCCCGGCATGTGCAGGGATTTGGGTTTGAACCCCAGCACCACACACACAATGAAGTGTCACAGCAAGGAAAGCCACATGAAAAACTAAATAAAACCGATTCTCCCTTTCTCTATTACTGTGCCTCTTTAAAAGAAAGTTGGCCCCCATCTACTTACAGCTACATATGTTTTATCTAATTTCATGCTACTGAAAACTCTCACTTTTCTTGTACCAAACTTCTTGTTAGAAATTAAAGTCTTCAACTTTGTCATTCATGAGTCCAATAAAATTGACAAATTATTAACATCTATATTCTTATCCAACTCTTAAGATCCAGGTTTAGCTGAACCTACCAGTTATTTAAGATTTTTTGAGCATATTAAAATTCATCATTAGAAATCCTTCCATAAAGTTACTTTGTCTCTGTTTTCAAATGGATCCAGTCACATCTCAAACAAAGTTCCATCAGATCTTTTTAAAAGCATGATTGTCTTCTAAGCCATCTGAAACTGACTTTGAAGGGAACTTCAAACAAATTTTAAAATTGGCTTGTTGGTTTCTGCTTTGTCTGGCTAACGTTTGTAGTCATCTCTTTTGGGTTTCAAAATTTGCATGGCTGCCTTCTTGATTTTGCTTAAATCATGCAGGAATTGCTCGAGATTTGAACAAGATAGCCTTAGTTTATGCTTACTTGCCTTTTTACCACTGCAGAGCCCATGTTTTAAATAGGCACCTAAATGCCAGCTACACATTTGGTCTGCTGCCGCTGCTCAACTCTTTGTTACGGATAAAACGGCTATCTTATTTGTTAGGTTCCTAATACGCATCTTCCAGGACGGCTCTGACAAGGCACCATTTCTGGTGTTCAGGTTTCACTACCATTCGTGTTTGCACTGGTTTCGAGCTCATACACTTCAACTGTCCTGTTTTTAGCCTCCGATCCGTGTTCCCAAGTGAAAACACTACTTTCGTTACGAACTACACCTCATTGCAGCAAATGAAGGTGCCCGGGCGGCGGCGGGAAGCGCGCCCCAGCTCTTGGCTGGTTGGTAAACACACCGCTGCGCAGGCGCGGTAGCCAAAGGGCTTGGAGGTTGGAGGGATTTTTCGGTATAGTAATAAAAGGAAAAGCAAAATAAATCGATGATGAATGATAAACTATTTAGCTTTTTATATTTTCACTTTTTTTTTCTCTTGCTCCTGAAAAAAAATGGTTGTGCGGCCTCCAGGGTTTTCACAAAGTCCTGTGGCATTCCTTAGACCCTGAGAACTGCTGCCAGCCTCCGGGCTAGTTAGAGCAGCCGCCTCTGTTTCCGTCGCTGACTCGACTTCGTTGACTGCTGCTCTAACGCACTGCAGTCCTGAGGAGGCAGGAGAAGGTGGGGCAAGCTTCGCAGCGCCGCAGAGAGCTGCTCTCGGTGCCGGCCTTCCTCAAACAACGCGAGATCTGCCGCGGAGACGAGTGCCCCGCCCCCCGCCCCGCGCGCACGCACACGCACACGCACGCGCACACACTTAAACACGCCAGTGGACGTTTGCGCATGCGTTAGGCTTTTAGCGCGCAAACGTTTCAAAACTTTCTGCGTGGTAATTGGCAGCCACACTGGGCGCCTAGGAATGTTCGTCACGTTGATACTGTGGATTCCAGTACACAACACCACAGTTTTCGAAAATTTCAGCCAAAACTCCACTTGGTTGTAAGGGGGTCCCTTCTTCCTGTTTGTATACCGACCGTGAACTCTGAAAGGTTTCAGGAAACCTAGTGTCAAAGGAGCGGGAGTGGGAGAGAGTCCATCAAGGTTTTAAAAAAGCCGGAGTTTTATGTGTTTGGAAACACAACTCTGGGAGCGCCGTAAAGGGATAAATCCGAGGGGCGAAAGAATTTTTTATCCCTGAAGACTGACAGGATTTGTGAGCTAAGGTAATTCAGACAGGATTTGTGAGCTAAGGTAATTCAGCGGGAAGAACCTGGGGGAATTAGAGGTAAATGAAGACAGAATATAGCATACCTGAGAGGTGAGGATAGAAAGAGCTGCTGTGCATGTTTGCAAGCAGAAAGGCGGACATGCCACACATGTAGTCCACGATGTATCAAGTGGAAATGGGAGTGTCCCTGAGTGAGTGGAGGAAGGGAGATTGGGTTCCTTGTCTTGAGACATCCGACTAATCTGACCTCTTTCTCTCGCAGGATCCAAGGAACAAGCTCTGGATTTTGCCCTGCAACATCTTAAAGGTACTACCCAATTCTCAAAGCTCCTCTTTCTGATGGAGTCCCCTGACCCCTGCCACCTCCCACTAACTCTACCCTTAAGCCAGAATGAAATGTAGATTTCACGTAATGAAAAGTGGAATTTAGCCACCAAGTTATTCAAGTGTGTCACTGACACATTACAAAATCCATATTTCTAGCCAATAGCCTTCGGTTCTGTGCAAGAGTCCACTATGATATTGAGAGTGGTTCTGTGAAATTTTGTGGTAAAGTCACCCCTCAGTATCCCAGGATGTTGCTTCCAGGACCACTCAGGAATACTGAAATCCATATTGCTCAAGTTTCTTACATAATATGGCATTGTATTTGAACATAACCTATGCACACCTTCCTGTAAACTTTAAATCATCTCTAGATTACTTATAATACTAAGTCAATCTAAATGCCATGTAAATAGATGTTATTTTGTATTGTTTAAGGAATAATTACAGGAAAAAAGAATGTATGTGTTCAGCATAGATGCAAATATTTTTAAATATTTTCAATCTGTTGATTTAGTGTGCGGATGTGGAATCCATGGATACAAAGGGCTGAGTTTGTGTGTGTATATGTATGTGTCTCTCCACATATCTATATATAATGAGGTGGGGGTATATATACATATATATACACATATATATATAATATATACACATATACACAGACATATATACATATGTACATAATATATATTCATACATATATATATATATTTCCCAGGCTGGCCCCAAAATCCTAGCCTCAAGCAATCCTTCTGCCTCAACATCCTGAGTAGCTGGGATTACAGATGTGTGTCACCCCACCCAACTTTACAATCTTTTGATTCTTTGTGTACTCTCTGGAGTATAAGGCAGAGGAATGCTGAAGGAATTCATCATTTTACTAGGCCTAGCAAAGGAATGATTGATAGGTAAGCAGTATGACTTCATCTGTAAGAACAACTAAATATGGTAAACCACAGGATTAAAGCTAACAGTGATGGAGAAGGATGTAGGTATTAATATATAGAATGGAAGTATTTAATAAAAAGCCAAATATAGCAGCTGGGTATGGTGATGCATGCCTATAGTTCTAGCTACTCAGGAGGCTAAAGTAGTAGGAGCAGTTGATTCCAGGAATTTGAGGCCATTCTGGACAGCATATTGAGAACTTATTGCAAGAAGAAAAAAAAAAAGCCCAACATTCACTTTATTTTGGCAGCTTAAAGTATATCCTGATAAGATGGCTGTAGTATACATGCCTGTAATCCCAGTGACTCAGGAAGCTGAGGCAGGGGGACCACAAGTTCAAGACCAGCATGAGCAACTTAGTAGACCTGTCTTAAAATTAAAAATTAAAATTAAAATGTGCTGGGGATGTAGCTCAGTGGTTAAGTGCCCCTGAATTCAATTCCCAGCACACATACATACCCACATATATATATTATACACACACACATCTATAATCTATATCTACATATATCTCCTGGTAGCTGGGTTAAATATGTGAAATTCATAGGGAAATGGGGCTGGAAAAACCCACCCATGGATGTGATAGAATAGTACTTCTGGTTTGAAGCCTTGATGTCTTGTTTTAGGAATTGGGATCATCCAATGATTTTGAGGCATGATATCTTAGTATGAGGTCTTAGAAAGTGTGTAGACTGGGAACCAGACATGATGTTTGATTTTTTAGTCTGCTGGTCACTCTGTATGACCTCTCAGAGCCTCTGTTTTCCCATTTCTAAAATAAGGATAACAGCCCCTATTGCATGGAATTGGTCTAATGACAAAAGAAGATACTATTGGAAAGACTACATGAGGGGTTTGGGATTTAGCTCAGTGGCAGAGAGCTTGCCTAGCACACACAAGGCCCCGAGTTTGGTCCTTAGCCCTGAAAAAAAAAAAAAAAAAGACTACATGAGTTTCCCACATAGAACCTGGTGTATAGTACATGATTTGAAAAATGAAGCGGGAGGCCTGAGGGGTGGCTTGGTGGTTACGGTGCTTGCTGGCATTCGTGAGGATGCGGGTTCTAACCCCAGCACCACATACACAACTGAGTGTCAGTGAATCAAAGGCCAGATGAAAAAATAAAATTAATTTTCTCTCTCCCTTTCTCTAAAAAGAGAGGGGGTATGGAGGGAATTTCTTCCCTGAGCTTCCTGTCACTTCCTGCTCTCCACCTACTTGTTGAATTGTGGATGCTCTATAAAACCTGGATCATTGCACATGCCAGGCAAGTGCTCCAACCGTTGAGCCACTGCTCCAGCCCCAGGGTCCATCTTTATTTAGAGAGCTTAAGACAGGTTCTCTACCTTTCCTGCACATTAAAATCACCAAGGAGCTTTAAAATATCCTAATGCCCAGGTTTTACCCTAAACCAATTCAACAGAATATCTATGAGTGTAGCCTGGACATTGGTATTTTTTAAAAAGTTCTCCATTTTGGAGCAAAATTTGAGAACTGCTGCTTTAAGAGTTTCCTCCAGAGACAGGCACAGCAGTGCACACTTGTAATCTGAACAACTTGGGAGACTGAGGCAGAGGATCGCAAGTTCAAAACTAGCCTCAGCAAGTTAGCAAGGCCTTAAGCAACTTAGAGAGATCCTGTCTCAAAATGAAAAATTAAAAGGACTGGGGATATAGCTCAATGATAAAGCACCCCTGGGTTCAATCCCCAGTACCAAATAAACAAAAACAAAAATCCAGTTCCCTTTAGAAGAAGGAAACAAATTAGACCTGTGGTTCAGACCTTTTGATCTGAATCGTTGTATGTTTGAAAACTTTCTGGAGGGGTGAAGGCTAAAGCTTGAGATGGGTGGATGAGTAGTGCACCATGAGCTATATTCTGGAGGGAGGATACTGTGATAAGAGAAGAGTACACATAGTGATTTGGGGAAGGTCAGTGATGATGACATTAATACAGATGACAGGAATATGCAGAATTTCCTACAGAGGTGGTAGGATTTGAGCCTCCTAGGCTGGTCCTATGATCTAACACAGACAACACAGATGATGATGATGTTGTCATTGTTTTTCCACCTGATGGGGTAGAGCAGTTTTACAATCTGCTCCATCGGTTGGAAAGGGCTTCAAGGCATGATTATAGTGGAAGCTTGTAGATAGCCTCTGATGGGCAGGTGCAGGTGGGAATGCTTGTGCAGCAGGCCTTTGATTATAAAGCTCTTTCCATAGCCTACCAGGGTTGATATGACTGCGCTGACCAGTCAGGTGGCTTTGTTAGTACTGACATATAAGAAAAGTAAGAAGCAAGTCTGTCTTCAAACTTCAGTGAACCAGAGAATCATTTAGAAAAGGTGGCATGTCTAGGACAGGAGTTTCATTTTCTTAGAGACAAGTTACTTTCTGTTAGGACAACTCTGATTTCTAGAGATATGAGTACTTAGACATTGAAACCATCAGAGTACTTCATTACAAGATCCAATGTTGTATGGCTAGGAATAGCTTTTGCTGCATTAGATAACCTGCCTGTATTTGGGTCCCTTTGCTTGAGAAAGAAGCACTCAGTTTGTTAAAGAGAGTAAGGACAGGTAGGCTTGCTGGACAGATTAGTCTCTGTCTCAGATGTTCTTGTTTGTTTTCCCCTTTCTTCTTCTTGTGTGTGTGTCAGGGGATACTGAGGATGGAAACAAGGAGGGTTCTACCTCTGAACGATATCCCCAGACTTTTACTTATTTTGAGACAGGGTTTCACTAAGTTGCCCAAACTGGCTTGAACTTGAGATCTTCCTGCCTCACGTGCCCAAGTTGCTGGGATTACAGGTGTGTATAACTGCACCAGACTTCAGGTGGCTTTTATGAATCAGAGTGAGCCAAAGACAAGTATTGCTTCAGGTTCTTGACAGCTCTTCCAGCTGCTGTAGGCCACTAATACATTTGCGCAGGAAAAAGCTTAGGCCCAGCTGGAAGAAAACTGTAGTTAGGTCTTTTCTGTTTTGTAGGCATCAAATGCCAATCAGACTTTGTTCACAAAGTTTCATATTATACCAATATGGGGTTCCAGTACTACATATAAGGGTGTTGAGTCTATCTTTCTCTTTTCAAGGATGTTAGACATAAAATTCTGTGCAATTGATATAGTTCAGTATTGAGACTAACTTTCTTGGGTACAACTGAGCTTTTTAAAAATTATTCATATATTTTATATTTTACAAGAAGTATTTGTCTGGTGCTAAGAAGCTTGATATAGTTAAATTTTTAATTTTCAATAGTTTAATCTGCAATTATTTCTGTTACAGCCTTCTGGTATACTGAATGGAATCGTCATCTTTGGGATGTAGTAGATAATGACCAGAACTAAACAAAAGACTTGGCCAAGCTAGATGTGGCCCAACTGAGATTAGAAAATATCAATATATGGAGGATCCAATAAGTAATAGCATTATGAACTTCTCAGTCAACATTAGAAGGTCAAGAACAAAAACAGAGAAAGGCTATCAGAGTTACCAGGATTGGAGATTGCTAAAGGGAGTCTAGGGAAAAAGCAAAGACATTAGTTTGTCCAATATCTAGCCAGAGCATTTTTGAAATGGCTAACCATTGTAAGCAAAGAATTGAGAGACTGCAGAAGCCAAATAACTAGAGGTTACGAAGTAGGTGGAGAACTGATTTTGTAGCAGTGAGAAATGGAAAGTGGATAGAAGGATAGGAAACTGAAGGTAAGGAGGCAAGCAGGTTGAAACTTAGAAGAACCTTAGGTGGTAACAGTGTATTGATTCTGTTAAAATAGGATTGCAGGGGCTGGAGAGGTGTCTCAGTGGTAGAGCGCTTGCCTGGCACACACAAGGACACAGGTTCGAACCCCTGCGCCACGTACGCAACTAAGTGTTGGAAAAACAAAAACCAGATGAAAAAGTAAATAAAATTGACTCTTTTTTTTTAAAGAGAGAATTTTATTAGTTTTTCATATGGCTTTAATTGCTCTGATACTTAGTTGTGCATGTGGTGCTGTGGTTTAAACCTGGGTCCTTGCGCATGCCAAGCAAGTACTGCAACTGCTGAGCCGCCACTCCTGTCCCTGACTCTCTTTCTTTTCTTTCTTTCTTTCTTTTTTTTTTTTTTAAAGAATCAGTTTTATTTAGTTTTTCATGGACTTTCGTTGCTCTGACACTTCGTTGTGTACATGGTGCTGGGGTTTCAACCTGCGTACTTGTGCTTGCAAGGCAAGCACCTCAACCACTGAGCCACCACTCCTATCCCTGACTCTTTCTATCTCACTCTTTCTGCCTCTCTTAAACAAACAAATAAACAAATAAAAACCAAATAGGAGTACAGCCAGAAAGCCTAAAACAGAGACAGACCACTCTGTAGAAATTGCCCAAAATGTAGTGGGATGAAAACTGATAAGACTACTCAAACCTTCACCCATGGCGAGGGCCCAAGTAGTTGAGGGAAGAATGGAAAAGATTGCATTTGTATGTTTGGTTCTGGGGCTCAAGCCCAGGACCTTATGCATGCTAGGCAAGTGCCCTACCACTGAGCTATACCACCACCCAGGGAAAGAGGTAGGTTTTTTTGTTTGATTTTTGTGGCATCAGGATTGAACCCAAGGGTGCTTATCACTGAGTTATATCCTCATACCCCATGCCCCCCATTTTTTTTAAGACTGAGAAAGAGAGAATCAGTTTTATTTAGATTTTCATCTTGGTTTTGTTTTTCTGACACATAGTTGTTTATGTGGTGCTGGGGTTTGAACCAGGGTCCTCATGCATGCCAGGCAAGTACTGCACTGCTGAGCCAATGCTCCAGCCCTAACCCTTTTTATTTATATTTTTTAGACAGGGTCTTGCAAGGTTGCCAATGCTAGCCTTCAACTTGTGATCATCCTGCCTCAGCCTCCCTAGTAAGTGGGGTTATAGGCATTTACCACTGCAGTGCACCTGGTAGGAAAGAGATTTATTTTTTTTAAGAGAGGAACAGTGAGAGAGAGAGAGAATCAATTTTATTAATAGTTTTTCATGTGACTTTTGTTGCTCCAACACCCTGCTGTGCACATGGTGTTGGGGCCTGAACCCGCATCCCCACACGTGCCATGCAAGCACCCCCAACTGCTGAGCCAGCACTCCAGCCCCCCCCCTTTTTTTTAAAGAGAGAGAGGGACAGGGAGAGAATGAGAAAGAGAGAATCCGTTTTTTTATTTAACTTTTCATGTGGCTTTCATTGCTCTAACGCTCGGTTATGTATGTGGTGCTGGGATTCAAACCTTGTGTACTTGTGCATGCCAGGAAGGTGCTGTAACCATTGAGCCACTCCTCCAGCCCCCAGGGAAAGAGATTTTGAAAAGGATATTTAAATGGTGTTACTAAAGAATTGAGGGTATCACAAGAAGGATTAGAAAGAGAAAGGGTTTAGCACTTTACCCATAGACCAGGAAAAGGAACCTTTAATGAAACCACTTGGAGAGCTTTCTGGAGTTTAGGGAGACATGATGCACTAATGTCTATCTTCCACCTGAAAAATCTTACAGGCTGCAAGAGAGGTTGCTGCTTTTGGGGACAGACTTATATTCTCAGAGTCTGTCAGGGCAAAAAGAAGGCATGCTTGCTTCCTGAAAACTAGATGTGTATAAATCAGGGAGCGGGGGAAAGGAGGGGGTCATCACTGGACCTAACCAAGATGGCCACATGAAGAGATGAACAGCTCTCAATAGGGAAAAGCTAAAGATCTTTCTGGAGTAGGTATAAGTAGCCAGCTGGACAAAGGAACTGCTGTTGAGAAATTCTCAGAAATAGAGGTTTGTCCCCCGAAGCCCACAAAAGTGCCTAAAGAAAAATTATCAGCTTTTAATATCTGTGAGATACAGAGAAAGTTATGATGGTAGCTTGTGCTAATACCACAACAAAGTAAGATTGCTCATCCTACTCTCTAATCCTGAAGGGGTCATAACCTGGGATGGGCAAAGCTGAAGGTAAGAGATCTGAGATTCAGGGAAAAAAAGAAGGGGCCACACTCTTTCCCAAAATGTACACTTCCCTGTCTATAACAGGCGTATGCTGGGAAGAGGGAGAAAGCCTAAACTTTAATTAGGTGCCAGACTTTGACTATTACACAAGACTGGATAGTTTTATTAACCTATCTTAACTACAAATGAACAGAAAAAGTAATGGGACCACCCAAGTTTTAATTCAGGGATAGGAGTGCAACCACCTCCTACCAGGTGTTTTCAAAGGGAAAGTGGAAGATAAAAATTAAGTTGCTTTAGGTTAATCCCAAAAGTTTTGCTAGTTCAGTGTGCTAGGAGACTATTGTTGAGCACCTGCTTTTTTGTTGTTGTTGTTTTTTTTTTGTTTTTAAGGGCTGAGGACTGAACTCGGGGCCTTGCGCATGCTAGGCAAGCACCCTGCCACTGAGCTAAATCCCCAACCCCACCTGCTTTTTTGAGATCCTAGATATATAAAGATGGATTGGATGATGTTCCTCCTTATTGAATCTATGAATATAGTACAATATGATATATTCAGTAATAGAAGTAATATGTGTGAAAATTAAATGCTACAGGAAAGGGAAGATGGGTGTAACTGAGGGTATTGCTCCGTGGTAGAGTGTGGGCTTAACAAGGTCAAGGTTCTAGTTCAGTTCTCAGCACCAAAAGTAAATGAAGAAAGAAAGATGCAAGTATGATTTGGAGGGTTGGGGAGTGGATGAGACATAAAGCCACAGAGAAGATGAAACTCAGCAGAGTCTGAGAGAGCAGTAGATGTGCCTGGTGTGGTAGCACATGCATGTAATCCCAGTGTCTCAGGAGGCTGAGGTACGAGGATTGCAAATTCCAGGATGGCCTCAGCAACTTAGTGAGATGCTGTCTCAAAATAAAAAAAAAACTGATGATGTAGCTCAGTGGTAAAGTACCCCGGGTTTAGTCCCCAGTCACCCCCAAAAGGGAGACAGAGTGTGTGTGTGTGTTGAAAAGATAAGAGGAGAGCTCTTCTCTATCTTCGCTCCCACAACTGATTGGACCTAGCTATATGTAGGACTTAAGCTGGGTCAAATAGACTCTGCCTCCTAAGAATTTAGAATCAGAACATGAGAGACTAGGTTATTTAGATAGGAACGGTGACTTTGTAAAGGTATGTACATTTCAGATCCAAGACTTGCCGTATGTGAGAAGCTATTTAGGGGCCAGTAATGCAATGTGAAACAAGCTGGTCTCCCAAGAGAAGCAAATGAATACAGCTAATGAAAAGAGAGAGGAAATAAGAGACAGTAAGCCATGTGACCCCAAAGAGAAAGAAGTGACTGTCGTGGTTTTGACAGCTTTTTGGTACCCTGCTTCAGTTTCATCTAAGGTCTGGCTGCCACTTATTAAGTTCTCTGAAATTCCTAAGTCCTCATGATAAATCCATCTCCACCTAAGTGGCTTGCTTTTTCTTCCATTAGACAATAGTGTTATATGCCTAGTGTTCTCCTCTTGATGTTCTTGTCCTAATGAAACCAAGTAGTCCTCCACATTAGGGACACATATATGTATAGCACGGACACTTATTTAAGTCATTACAACTCAGATATCTCACAAAATTAGGTCTCTTATTTGGTCAAGTTTTCATGTGTGTATTAGCCATCTTCTTACCATGTAACAAAATATCCCATGATTTAGTATTGTAAAGCAGTAATTAACATTGTTTTGTAGTTTCTGTGATCAGGAATTTGGGATCAGCTTAGCTAGGTCGCTAGCTTGGAGTCAAGTTGTTAGCTAGGCTGCAGTTACTTGATGGGCTGGAGGATCTGTTTCCAAGGAGCTCACTGACATGTTGAGCTAGTTGGTGCTGGTTGTGAGATACCTCAGTTTTCTACATATAGGCCTCCTCACAAGGCAATCGGTTGTTCTTATAACATGATGGCTGACTTACTCCAGAATAATTCAAGAGGGAGAGAGACAACTAGAAACTGTCTTTTGTGTGATCTTGCCTCAGAAGTTACATAGAGATGTGTGCAAATGGAAGTATAATAACAAATCCCTTCAATATATAAAACTATAATGAAAAAGTCTTGTTAAAAAAAAAAGTCATGTAGAATTAGTTCTGGCACATTTTTTTTCTCAGAAAAAAAGAGAATGTCCTTTTTATTTAGAATTTCTGGTTTATATACTCTTCAGTCTCCTTGAGAAAACCAGGGATATTAAAATATCAAAAACTAGTTCATCTTGTCCTACACAGTAATGATTCACTAGCAGAACAATAAGGGCTATAACAATAATTCATTCAAAGATGGTTACATTCTTTGTATTAGAAACAAGTAGCTAAGTCTGTTCTGCATTCAAGGGGAGACACTAGGTTTTATCACTTGAAGGGAGGCATATCAGAGAATTTGAGTATGTATTTTAATACCACCACAACCTGTTAGGTCCCAGAAAAAGAATCCAAAATGGGGAGGAAATGATAAGGGGGTTAAATGAGGGCAGGAATAATGAACATATGTTACATGCATATATGTATATGCCACAACAAAACCCATTATTCTGTGTAATTAGTACCTAGTAAAAAACCCTAAAGTGTCCAATTCTGTTTTTTTAAGAGTGAGAGAGAAATTTTATTTATTTTTTTTTATTTTTTCATCTGTTTTTTTGTTTTTCTGACACTAAGGTGTGTATGTGGTGCTGGAGTTTGAACCTGTGTCCTCAAGCATGCCAAGCAAGTCCTCTACCTCTGAGCCACCTCTCCAGCCCCCCAATTCAGTGTTAAATTATAGCTTAATTTCGTTCAATTCCTTCAGACAACGTTAAGTCTCCTGTGGATAAAAATGTTTCGTCTTTCATAATGCTTCCCAAGGAGATTCTTTTGTCTTCTCTGAAGATGACATCCATTTGCCCAGAGGCTGAGAGGTAATGAACACCATCTTGTGGCATTATGGAGACAGAGGGTACCCTTGGCTTCATTCTGGGCCTGGAGGCACTGGCCTTCAGGTTCCCAGCATGATTGCCCTTGTCTGCCTGATCACTGGGGAACTGCTGGCCTGTGATGCTGAAGCCTGCAGCTGCCAAACTCAAGGCTTGTCTAGTTTCAGGCAAATCTCCCAGGGAGTGCTAGCCACCTCCTCCTACAGGTTCAGCTTCCCCTTGGCCCCTTGGATGGGATCACCTGGCCTTGGCTTTGGCAGGTCCTCTGGCTGTTAATTCAGCATCCCTGTTTCAAATGAACAGGAAAGGCTTGGGTAGTTAGAAAGTTTTTAGAGTCAGGCACGGTGTTGCACACCTGTATTCCCAGCGTCTCAGGAGGAGGCTGAGGCAGGAGGATCATGAGTTCAAAGCCAGCCTCAACAACTTACCAAGGCCCTAAGCAACTTAGTGAGACCCTGTCTCAAAAAAACATTTAAAAAAGGCTGGGGATGTGGCTCAGTGGTTTAGTGTCCCTGGGTTCAATCCCCAGTACCAAGAAAAACAAAAGCACACAAAAAGCAACTAGATATTATGCATAAATATTTGATTAGATGCAGATTAAACATTTTTAGAAAGAGTACTTCATCGGCATCATTGAGTAGGTCACATCACGTAATGTCAGGCATGTAAATTTAGGTTATTTCATTATCAGTGATGCTAAATTTGGTCATTTGGTTAAGAGGAACATATGTTACATGCATATATGAATATGCCACAACAAAACCCATTATTCTGTGTAATTAGTACCTAGTAAAAAACCCTAAAGTGTCCAATTCAGTTTTTTTTTTAAAACTACCTATCTTCATGAAAAAAGAATTCATTTCCATTTGTAGTTTGTGAGTAATCTGTAAACAACTTGTTCTCCAATAACTTCTTATTGCCATAATATAATATATTATGTCAAATATAATTATATATATTTGTGGAGTGGAGTGTGATAATTTGATATATGTACACTATGTGTAATAATCAAATCAGGATAATTAACATTTCCATATCTGTAATTATTTATCATTTCTTTGTTAGGAGCTTCTGACCAGTTACTTTCAGCTGATGGTTTGAACACCCATCATGATCTTTGCCTGAATCAGTTATTTTATAGGAGACTGCAATAATGGTATTCTTACTACAAAACTCTGCATTTATTAGCTGGCATTCTTCTGTACAGAAATGCTTTTCAAAAAGAATGCCATTTTAATGAATTTCTCAGGGGAGAGCTGAATAGATGATTGTTTTCAATTTTGTTTAAAGCAACTGGAAAGTTCCTGACTTTTAAAAGGATTTGTTACCCAATTATTGTAGCCATTCACTTTCTCAATACTATCCTCAATATTTCTAGTTCTTTTGTTGGGTCCTCAAGAGGTTTGTAAGTTCAGAGAATGCGCCATTGTAGAATTTGAGTTAACAGTGGGTGAGAGGTTCAACATTTTATGGCAAAATGGAAGAAAAACTCCTGGATGGGGACTACGAGCAACATGGGATCCTGACTATGCCAGTTCTCAGGAGAAGCAGTTCCAGAAGGCATGTGAACACTGCAGATCTGGAAACGACTTCCCATAAGACCATCTGCACTCTTTGGGACCTTTGGAAAGTTTTTGCATGAAGATGCAGCTTTTCTGTACAAAATATTCTGAGCAATATCTAGATTTGGTTGATGACAGGCTAAGGGCAGAAGTAACGGAATTTGGTAAATGGCTTTGAAGGCAATACTTAGATTTCAAGCCTCTTTACCCCTATTTTAAATTTCAGGAGCCAAATATTAATTAGTTTTTACTTAATTACTTTTCTCCCTATTCCTTTTGTAACTTTCAAACACTCACCATCTAAGAGCAACTGGATTCACCAGGCCAAGGAGAGAGAAAAAAAACCCCACATTCATTTCTATAATAACTCAATCTCACAAGTGTTGTGGGGCTTTATGGGTTTGGATAGAAGACAGGTGTCTAGAAATTTAACATTTAAAAACAGAATTAGCATATTATATAACATGTTTTATAGCCATCCTTACAGTATTTTAGATTACAAACCCTTGTAAATTCTTTTTATTATTCTGACATTAAGCCATTATTAGACACATGCAACCAACTTGAAAGGGATAAATAATTTGCTCTTTTTTTCTTTTCTGGTCTCAGATAATTTATAAAGATCTTTGAGATTTCTCCTGTTAAAGTGCCACAGTAGTTTATTGCATTCCATTTATTTGACCAGTGATTTTAGTCTAGTCCATTACTCATGATATGGAGTAGATGAGGTGTTTCTAAATTCTTGTTCTCACACTACAGTTGTGCAACTTCTTATGCTCCATAAGTCCCAGTTTCCTCATCTATAAAACAGAAATGTTAAAAATAATACCTGTCTCATTGAGTTCAGAGGATAATTAAGGACATCATGTATATAAATATCTGGTACATTATAAAATATTATTTGTTCTTGGGGCTGGTGCAGTGGCTCAGTGGTTCAAGCGCTTGCCTGGCATGCACCACATACAAAACTAAGTGTCGGAGAAACAAAGGCCAGATGAAAAAATAAATAAAATTGATTCTCTTTCTCTCTCTTTCTCTCTCTCTCTCTTAAAAAAAAAAAAATAGGGATTGGAGTGGTGGCTCAGTGGTTATGGCGCTTGCCTGGCATGCAGGAAAATGGGAGTTCAAACCCCAGCACCACGTACAAAATGAAGTCTCAGAGCAAATAAAGTCACATGAAAAACTAAATAAAATTGATTCTGTCTTTCTCTCTCATTGGCCCTCTCTCTCAAAAAAAAAAAAAACACTGAGGTCTTAATCCTCTTAAAAAAAATATATATATATGCACACATACATACATATTGGGGCTGGAGCAATGGCTCAGAGGTTACAGTGCTTTCCTGGCATGCTTGAGGACCCAGGTTTAAACCCCAGCTCCACATACACAACTAAATGTTAGAACAACAAAAACAAGATGAAAAGCTAAATAAAATTGATTCTCTTTGTCTCTCTCACTGTCCTCTCTCTTAAAAAAAAAAAAAAAGGGACTTGAGCAGTGGTTCAGCAGTTAAAGCACTTGCCTGGCATGTGCAAAGAAAGACCCAAGTTCAAACCCCAGCACCATGTACACAACTAAAGATCAGAGAAATGAAGGCCAGATGGAAAAATAAATAAAAACCAATTCTCCTTTTCTCTCACTGTCCCCCGCTCAATATATATATATATACATATATATTAGTTATAATTATTATTTAACCAAGGGATACGATGATATCTGAATTCTCAGCCTGCCAACTCTTAAAAAAAAAAAAAGGGGTAGGATTTATTTAAGTGAGAAAAAAAGAGGCAGGATGAGAGGGGATCCAATAGGGATTTCCTAATATTTTTTTTTTTTTTAAGAGAGAGAAGGACAGTGAGAGAGACAGAAAGAGAAACAACTTTTTTTAGTTTTTCACATGGCCTTCGTTGCTCCAACACTTAGTTGTGTACGTGGTGCTGGGGTTTGAACCCGGGTCCTCGCGCTTGCCAGGCAAGCGCCGAAACCGCTGAGCCACCACTCCAGCCCCTCCTAATAATTCTTAAACATGTTTATCGATCTTTTTTTTCTTTTTCTCTTTTGTGGTACTGGAATTGAACACAGGGGTGTTCTGCCATTGAGCTAAGCCCTATGCCTCCCCCCCCTTTTTTTTAAGAGAGAGAGAAGCAAAGAGAGAAAAATCAACTTTATTTTTAGTTTTTTATCTGGTTTTTGTTACTCTGACAGTTAATTGTGTATGTGTTGCTGGGGTTTGAATCCAGGTCCTTGTGCATGTCAGGCAAGAGAGCATTACTGCTCTAACCCTAGCTCTTTTAATTTTTTTTATTTTGAGGCAGTGTTTCCCTAAATTGTCCAAGCTGGCCTTTGAACTAGCAATCTTCCTGCTACAGCCTCCTGAATAGCTGGAATTACAGGTGTGTGCCACTGGGCCTGCCTGTGCATCCAGCTTTTTTTTTTTTTTTTTTAAACAGAGAGGGACAGGGGCTGGAGCGGTGGCTCAGTGGTTATAGCGTTTGCCTGGCATGAGCAAGGACCTGGGTTCAAACCCCACCACCACATACACAAAGAAGTGTTGGGGCAACGAAAGACACATGAAAAACTAAATAAAATTTATTCTCTTTCGCTTTGTCACTGTCCCTCTCTCTTATAAGGAAAAAAAAAAAAAAGACTGTTAGGACATAGATGAATGGCTCCCCAAAAGTCAGGAGTTCCAACCTAAGGAAAAATACCTCTCTGGTTTTCCCACACTCTATGATGGCACTACACAATCATTCTTCAAGGCTGGCGTTTTCATGCAGTTGCACTAGATGGATTTTTAAGGAAGAAAGCAGTGGAGGAGGAGGGCAGTTGCCATTTCAGCGTTCACACCGGTTCCTAGAATCCTTTCAGTATTTAGGGTCAGCAGCGATTCAGTAAGGAAAGATCCCACTAGGTAAATTTGGTTCTGAAAATACCAATCAAAAGCCCTCCTCAGCAATTCAGCCCTTTTCCTTCTTCCTTTCTTTAGTCATCAGGGTCCCATGGTGACTGGTTTTGAAAGAAATCATCCCCTTCAGCAGTTACCTAGTGCCATGGCAACCAGGACGTCAGCAAAGCAGGATAGACCCATACAAAACGCCAGGCTCCCATCCTGCCTCTAATTCAACCCCGCCTGAGGCCTAGGGATGGGGCTAAAGACCCCTAGGCTTTTTACACCCAAGAATTCCTCTGTGTTGCTATGGTTTCCCCCATAATCAGGTGATATGGACATATAGTAAAAGTGTTATGAAAATCAAGCCCTTCCCTCGAAAAAAGAAAATAAAAACAGCATATTTAAAGGGTACGGCTTTAAAAATATAAAAATTGTGTTTGTGTTTATAAGGTAAGTTTATAAGTAAGTTGATAGTAGGGGAAGTCAGAACCCCAGGTATACGTATAATATTTTTAAAAAATTTTTATTTACCTGAGAGTGAAATGGACAAATGACTAACAAGTGCTGAAGGGGATGTAATGCTGTCCGTGGTGCTGAACACTCGATTGTTCCAGCTGTGCTAAGGGGGCTCCAGAGGGAGGTTAAGAACACCTTGCCTTGTCAGGATATTGTTGAAGGAGAAAAAGAATGAAGAAAGCATCATTTCCTCCCCATACCACGCAGCTCTGCATGCTCAGGATGAAATTGCTAGACCAAAAAAAGAAAAAAGAAAGTGGAGAAACCTGGAGGTTTTGATGGTTGCATCTTCCCCTTTTCATATGGAGATTTTTGGTCAGAGCCAATCAGGTCAGAGATTTCTGCTGCTTTGCTCCTGAAAGGAATAGTGGGGGAAGGGAAGGAGAAGATGGCCACATTCTCCCCTCGAGCCACATGATCCATTTCCCATGTGACACATTCCAGAGCCTTGGAAAGGAGACGGGAGGGGTACCAAGAGAGTGGGGCTGGGGGCGGGAAGATGGTTTAACAGTCAACCCTGCACGGCGTCATCTTGTCTCCCTACCAGGAAGCAGGCTGTGAGCCAAGGGGAAGGCAGAGGACAGACAAGAACACGTTCCCAAGATTTCCTGGTGGTTTATGCATTCTCCAAACTCCCATGCAAGGGCTGTACCTGACCAAGAAGACCAGAGGAGACCGTCTCTGAAATGAAGTCTGGATGAAGGTATGTAATAGAGATCGCTTGTATATCACAGCTGAAATTTGCTCAGAGGACGTAATATCTTTTTTTTGTTTCCAGGCAGTTTGGAGATTTTTTCCTCCTGGCTTAGATGCTCGTTCAGAGCTTTAGATTTGTTATGGGTCTAGAAAAGATGCTTAGCTAGTTCTATAGTTCTATAAAATGAATAGTCCTCCAGTGTAAGTAAGTGTTGAGAAAAAAATTGGATAGAAATTGTGTATAGTAATTAATTAATAATAAAATGAAGCACTCATTGATGAAAAGGTTTTTTTTTCTTTTAATCCTGGAAAGAAAAAAAATATTGCTGAAATCAAGTAGATTTCATTGCCACTACAATAAAATCCTGTCTCATCCCTTTCAGTTGCTTATTCTGTGCCTATGTTCCCAGAGGTTATTGGCAATAGCTTAGGGAGCTTGAGTGGGCAGTCATGCTATTCCTTCGTGCTGTGCGATCATCTTCCTTCTGATGTTCTTGATACCAGTAGCACTTGTGAGTGCTCCTAGCTTTGGTTTAGGACAAAATTCCTTATCTTATAGAATTACTATCAAGAAAGCCATGGGGAAGTTCTCAAAAGAATATATGGAAGTTATAGACTAAAATAATCCATCATGAATTCAAATCTTGGTATCTTCAATTATTTCTACCCAGAAAGACCTAGAGCTAGTAAATTTAATTTTTATTTTATTTATTTAGCAAATATTTATGAACTTTTTGCTGTGTTCAAGGTATTGTTCTGTATACAATAATCAGTCATTTAATCCTTACAGCACACATTTTAGAGATGAAGAAATTGAGGCACAGAAAACTTAGGGAACTTTCCCAAGGTCACACAGCTAGCAAATAGTAAAACTAGAATTTGGGTCAGAGAAGAGAAACTTGACCCCAAAACCCTTGCTGTTAACCACTGAGCTATGCTGCTTGTATTATCTCACATGATGTCAGTAATCTATTTGGCTACAAATTTTGTTTAGCTGATGCTACTGAAAGATTAAATCATCTTGTCTGGCTAAAACAGATCCCCGGTGAAACTTATATTTCATCTTGAATTATCCCAGTAGTCATATTCTGTACCTCCAAATAACCCAGTAAGTAATTGCCTATTCTTTCCCTTGTGTTGTATAGATATCTGGTAGTAAAACACTAGGTTACTATGGTGATCAAGTGATGTCTAAAGTGGAAAAAAAACCCAGAAATCTGAAATTACATCATTGATTTTTTTTAAAAATTGAACCTAGAAACACTCTTCCATCCTCAGAATGTAGTACTAAGCTCAGACTAAGAATATTATCTTTAAAAGCACTTTCCTGGTTCTCAAAATAAAATAAAAACTTCTAAAATTGTGCATATAAGCTATAATGTCAAGCTGACTAAATTTATGTTTTTAAATATACCTTGAGGGAATAGATCTCTCTTTGCAAGTTATTTTAGATTTTTAAGGATAAAAGAAATTTGTTAATAACTTTTTTAATATTGGGAGTTTCTGACATAGAAACATTTTCTCCCTTTCATCTGTATAAATTTCCTTCTTGCCCTTGACAATAACAGATGACTAATCTCATTTCCATGAGCTGTAAGAAAACTAAAAGAAGTTGACTATGTCTACAATATAAAGAGGAAGAAAAGGCATACAAATTTCTTAAATTGGCAAAATTCTTCACTGAATGAGGTGTTTGTCTTTAGGGTTGTGTCCCCTAATACTGAACTTTTATCTTTGAGCATAAACCTTTGGTCCCTGCTGAAATACATATTTTCCTGGGAAAAGTAACACTTTTATGCTATGGTAGCATAGTCTGAAGTGTAGCCTAGTGTGTGGTAAGCTTCGGTATAACTTGTGGAAGAGGGATGAGGAGACTCAAGACTGACTGCATTCTGCTGGAGCCTATTCTATTTGCATGTGTTTATAGAGAACAGTGAATAGCAAATGTATAGTTAAGAACTTGGCAGCAGTCACAGTTGTGCTTGAAGTTTCTATATGTTAGCTAGGTTGGCCCTGGAATGGCAGCAAAGTAGAGTTCAGTAGGTATCCATAAATTCTGTTCTGGGGATCCTGATCATCCTGACATCTTTATTTGCACTTATAATGAAATTCTCCTGACATTTTTATTTGAATTTAGATGAAGGTACCCCCACCAAAGTCCCTTTTCCTCTGACATTATGTCTGGCACTATGTCCCAATATTGAAACGGTTCACCTAGGTGGAGAGTGAATTTCTTGAAAGGTCTTGCCCCACATAATCCTCTCCTAGTGCAATCTGGCTCTCAGTCCCCAGAATTCTGCCCAAAGAAATGGCAGAACAGCAGGATTCCTCCCTAGGAACCCCAGGGATCCTGCATGTCAGCATGGATTAGGACCATACTACCTTTACCAAACCATGGCAGTTAGGACCTGATTGGAAGGTAGTGTCTCAGGACATTCCAAAAACTTGCTTAGGATTTGAATTCAAGCTAACTAGAATTAAAATGGTCACCATTCTGATAACATACCAAAAATAGTCTTTGCTCTATTATTTTTTTCCATTTAATTAAATCATTAGAGAGAGGGCTGTAAGTGATGTTAGGCAGGTTAGTTAATCTCTGAGCTTCAGTTTCCTCATTGGAAATCAGAAATTGGGATGAACAGTGCGTATCAGACAGAGTTGCTATAAGGATTAAACATGATAGTCATCAAGTGCTCCGAGGGGTTGTGGATTGCATGACCACTCATCCTACTCACCTCCAGCATTACCTGCTGAGTATGGTTCACAGAAGAAGCATCAGCCCTGCTAGAGGCACAGGGCAGCTGGGCAAGAGCCACACACCCACTGCACACATGCAGGACATCACTATGAGCAGGACTGGTGCACACCAGAGATCTAGCTGGATTTCCTACTCATCCCTCTTGAATCTGAATGGGGGCAACCTACTCATCCAGCTGAACAGAAGACAGAACAGAGAGAAAGTGGAGAGACTTCCCCCTGAGGAGGCCTTGCTAGAGTGAAAGAGGAGATAAGGAGGGTGGTGAACCCAGGTTAAGGATGTGCTTCTCAGAGATAGTGACTTGCTGGCTCTTTCACTCTACCAAATGAGTCATTGGAACAATCAAATCCCTTCCTAAAGTGTAAATGTCGGGAGGGGAGGGAACAGAGAGAAGGACCAGAGGGTGAGTACAGTTTCTCCTGTGAGCCATGGCAAAACATGGAATGAAATGACACTTTCCTCTCAAAGTGGAGAATAATTTAAAAGGGGAATTGCAGTGATGAACCTTTTCTCCTATTTGTAGAGTCATTTTCCCTTGGCTAAACCTATACAGCAGCATCTCCTGGAACTTTCATTCAGCAAACTCTCCCAGGCATTTGATGTCTGCCCTGTTTCCTCCTCGTAGGAACTGTCTATGATATGCATTATTGGCTTCTGATGAGAAAGCTGACACTCAGAAAGATTAACTAACCTGCCTGAAGTCACACAGCTAGTCAAGCCAGAATCTAAATCTAGTTCTTTGTATCTGTGTGCCACCTACTAAATCAAGAGTAAAATTATTTTTTCTGCACTTTTTAAAACACTTTTTATTTAGTTTTTCATGCATATGCCCGTCGTTGCTCCGAGACTTCTTGGGGTACGTGGTGCTAGGGTTTGAACTCCCGTACTTGAACATGCCAGGCAAGCGCAGCAACCGCTGAGCCTCCGATCCAGCCCCATGCATTTTTTTTTTTTTAAAGAGTACACATTTTAGGGCTGGGGACATGGCTCATTGTTAGAGTGCTTGCCTAGCATGCATGAGGCCCTGGGCTTGAGCCCCAGCACTGCAAAAAACAAACAAAAAACTGAAAAGGAAAGCATGGTTTTTGGATATCAGACTAATTAATACAAATATAGTACTCAAAACTTTGGAAAATATAGAGCAGTATAAAAATATGATTTTAAAAAATCTGTCATCATCTTGCCACCTAGGAACAACCACTGTTAAAATTTTGGCATCTCTCAGTGTTTTTCAATGCATTTAATGACGACAACACTAAACATTTGATGAATGTCTGTTCCAGACTTTTTTCTTAGCTCCTTTATTGCTAATTTATTTTATTCTCACAGAAAATCAATTAGGTGGGTACTATAATTTTATTGGTGAAGACACTCAGTAAGCACAACGACTTTTAATTAATTTGCCAAAGGCTACACAGATTACAAGTGGTTTGAAACCAAGGCAGGCTGGCTCTAGATCCAGTATTGCATCCTCAGCACTCTTGGCATTTTGGGCGAGGTAATTCTTCATTATTGGGGGTCTGTCTTGTTTACTGTAGAATGTTTAGCAGTTTCCCTGGCCTCTACCTACCAGATCAGTAACTTTCCCCTTCCAACCAAAAATGTCTCCAGACATTGCTCCGTGTCCCTGGGAGGCAGTTATTTCCAGTGGAGAACGACTAGTGTAGATCCCATGCTCTGAACCATATGCTACACAGCCTTTCCACAAATACAATACACTTATAGCTTTTTTATTCTATATGTAAATAAATCTTCCAATTTGGGTGCAGGCTATGAAACCCTGTTGAAATGTCAGTGGCCTTATAGATCATAGAAGGGAGATTAATTGCCTTTCGGATAAGCAACTCTTAAAACAGTAGCTTTGTAATATTCCATAGTTTCCCAGTGGGCAGAATGGTTAGGTTTCTACTTTTATTACCTTATCTGATTCTCCATGCCAAGCACCTTTGCTTTCAAGAATTCAAATTTCAGGGGTATTATAGCAGGGCTACATGTTTATCAACCCAGGTGTCAAAATACCTTGCTGTGTCCCAAACAGAGGATATTTACTGCAAATAATTGCTTGCTATTTAATAAAGTTCAAAGATAGTTAATGATTTCCTTCTGTTTTTTTCTTTCTTTCTTTCTTTCTTTCCTTTTTCTTTTTGTTTGTTTGTTTGTTTCTAGCACTGGAGATCAAACCAGGGCTTCATGCATGCCAGGCAAGCGCCCTCCAGCCGTTTTTAAATTTTATTTTGAGACAGGGTCTTGCTAACTTGTTCAGGGTGGCCTCAAATTTGGAATCCTCCTTCCTCAGCCTCCCAAGTAGCTGGAATTACAGGTGTGTGTCATCATGCGCAACTAATGATTTATTTTATTTATTTATTTTTTAAATAGAGAGGAGAGAGATCGAGAATCAATTTTATTTAGTTTTTCAGGTGGCTTTCATTGCTCCAACACTGTGTTGTGTACGTGATACTGGAGTTTGAACCCATGTCCTCGTGCATGCCAGGCAAGCGCTGTAACCACCAAGCCACCACTCCAGTCCCCTGATGATTTATTTTTAAAAATTAATTAGAATAAATTTAAGGGGGTTGAGTTTTCTAGCCATCTTCTGGAGGTATGCCTAAAGTAGTGTCTCGGTCAGTTGTCTGCTCCGACACACGGGACCGTGAAGAATATGATGATGGCGAGAAGCCACTCCACGTCTACTACTGTTTGTGCGGTCAGATGGTTCTGGTGCTGGATTGTCAGTTAGAGAAATTGCCCATGAGACCCCGGGACCGATCCCGTGTGATTGATGCTGCCAAACATGCTCACAAATTTTGTAACACAGAAGATGAGGAAACTATGTATCTTCGGAGGCCTGAAGGAATTGAACGACAATACAGGAAGAAGTGTGCAAAGTGTGGACTACCACTGTTCTACCAGTCCCAGCCGAAGAATGCTCCGGTGACCTTCATCGTGGATGGAGCAGTAGTGAAATTTGGTCAGGGTTTTGGAAAAACAAATATATATACTCAGAAACAAGAGCCTCCTAAGAAGGTGATGATGACCAAACGGACTAAAGACATGGGCAAGTTCAGCTCTGTCACAGTGTCTACCATTGATGAAGAGGAAGAGGAGATTGAGGCTAGGGAAGTTGCTGACTCATATGCACAGAATGCCAAAGTGATTGAAAAACAGCTGGAGCGCAAAGGCATGAGCAAGAGACGACTGCAAGAGCTGGCTGAACTGGAAGCGAAGAAAGCAAAAATGAAGGGGACCTTGATTGACAACCAGTTCAAATGACCAGGACTTTATTCTGAGCCCAGAGCAAAGGCAAACACTTACATCAGGAAGAAAAATAACTTCTTGATTACATGGACTGGTTTCTGTTTATGCCCCAGGAGGAGGCTTTACTTTGCCTTCTACTGATTCTCTTGCATTTGGTGAGGTCAAAGAGTCCATTTGACCTGCTTTTTTAGGAAATGCATTTTTATGAGTCTTTATGTAGGTTTTCTGTACTATTTTTTGTCCATTTGATGTAAACTTCAGCTGTGTAAAAACTTCGTGTATAAGTTGGGTGCGGTGGTGCACACCTGTAATACCAACAGCTAAGGAGGCTGAGGCACAAGGATTGCAAGTTCAAGGCCAGCCTCAGCAATTTAGTGAGTCCCTAAACAACATAGCGAGACTCTGTTTCTAAATAGCTGGTGATGTGGTTCAGTGGTTAAGCGCCCCTGGTTTCAATCCCTTGTATTCCCTCCCCCAAAAAACTATGCATAGATCAGTGCTTGAGTGTTTCTAGTGCCTAAATGATTTTAATTCCTTCTTCAGTTAATAAAAAATTTAAAGATGTTTGGAAAAAATATTATGGTTTGTCTTTGTCATAGAGAAAAGTAGCATGAATTATGTTTAAAATTATAGCAGGTCATATCCTTTTAAGTGACTCTGTCTCTGGTCTTAGAATGGTTCTTAGAATTGGCTATGGTTT
Organism: Aplodontia rufa; assembly: GCA_004027875.1. Classification (NCBI taxonomy): domain Eukaryota; kingdom Metazoa; phylum Chordata; class Mammalia; order Rodentia; family Aplodontiidae; genus Aplodontia; species Aplodontia rufa. Next base: position 66,819 of record PVKS010006674.1, read on the forward strand.
GAATCTTTGTACTGTCATTGAAAGCCAAAATCTGTATAAAGCTCTGTTTACTTCAAATATTGGAGCTATGGGTGAGCCATACCATAACAGACTTTATACTTAAAGAGGGAAAAGCCACATGGCTGAGGATGTTGCTCAGTCATAGAGTGCATGCTAGGCATTTGTGAGGTCCTGGGTTCCATCCCTAGCACTACACACATACCAAAAGAAAAGCCAGATTGGAGTAAGGGAGTATATAGCTTATTTGAATTAAAATAGGGTCTTTAAAAAAAAAAAGAGAGAGGGACAGTGAGAGGAAAGAATCAGTCTTATTTAGTTTTTCATGTAGCTTTTGTTGCTCCGACATGTGTGTGGTTCATGGGTTCAAACTCGGGTCCTCGTGCCTGCCAGGCAAGCACCAAAACCGCTGAGCCACTGCTCCAGCCTAATATAGGGTCTTAATAAGTAACCCAAGGTAGCTGCTGTCTATCTAGCGGCTACTGGGAGTACTGCTTCAGTGTGTGGGTACATGAGATAAACAAAATTATCCGTTAGGCATCTTTTATTTTACATTTGCTATTTGCAGAGAAATGTTGTGTGTATGAATATCATTTTACATTAAAAAAGAATAAATTTAAGGGTATCTACATGACAGTTTTATTTTCAACATGATTTCTTAGGGGGAAGATTAAAGAGAGTTACAGGTTAAGCTCTTAAGAGTTGCATGTAATTTTGGATGTATCTGTGGGAGTGTATCACTCTTCTGAACACATTTGTCATGTGTGTTTCTAAAGAACAAAGGTTAGCAATTGCTGATTTGGGTCAACCAATGCTGGTACACAGAGATGAATGAAACAAGTACTGAGAGATGGTAATTGTGACATATCAAATTACCTAATGTAAAAAAGTGGGCAGCATAAAATATATATATTGTCTGTATGATATCTATGTAGATACACGGTCAGCTATATTTTCAATGACATCTGATAGCATATGGTTGCATAATTTGTATGTGGAAAATACTTCATACAAAATTAACCTTTTAAGGGTATCTACATAACAATTTTATTTTCAACATGAAAATAATCAGTTTCATGAACTTGAAGATAGTTCTCTAGAAAACCTTTATCAAGGGCAGTGGTGCAGATAAAAATTTTCCCATTGGTGTTAATATGATGTGAGACAGGTTCTTAATAGCTCTCTGTTCAGTGGTCATACTTGCTTCTTTTTTTTTTTTAAGAGAGAAGGACAGTGAGAAAGACAGAATCAGTTTTATTGTTTTTCATGTGGCTTTTGTTGCTCAGACACTTCATTGTGTATGTGGTGCTGGGGTTCAAACCTGAGTACTCACACATGCCAGCCAAGCACTGTAACCACTGATCTCAAGCCCCTCATACTTGCTTCTTAATGAATCTTTTACCTTATTTTCAAAATACAGTTGGCTTTCCAGATTCTCTGTGCATCCTTGGATTCAATCAACTATAGATTGAAAGTACATCCCCTAAGACAGGCCTGGTGGTGCATGCTTGTAATCCCAGTTCCTCCAGAGACTAAGGTAGGAGGATCACAAGTTCAAGACCAGCCTGGGAAACTAACTTAGACTTTGTCTAGAAATTAAAAAAAAAAAAAAAAAAAAGAAAGGCCTGGCAATATGTTCAGTGGTAGAGTGCCACAGTACTGCAAAAGAAAAAAGAAAAGAAAAGAAATAATCCCCCATCACCACCAAAATTGTGTCTTTATGAATATATATAGATTTTTTTTTTAAGAGAGAGGGGGACAATGAGAGAGAGAGAAAGTGAGAATCAACTTTATTTAGGTTTTCATGTGGCTTTCATTGCTCTGATACTTCATCATGTATGTGGTGCTGGGGTTAAAACCCACATCCTTACACATGCCAGGAAAGTGTTGTAACTGCTGAGCCACTGCTCCAGCCTGTATATACTTTTTTTTTTTTTTTTAAGAGAGAGGGATAGTGAGAGAAAGAGAATCAATTTTATTTAGTTTTTCATGTGGCCTTCGTTGCTCTGAGACTTCATTGTGTACATGGTATTGGGGTTTGAACTCAAGTCTTTGCACATGCCAGGCAAGTGCCGTAACCACTGAGCCACTGCCCCAGCCCTATGTATACTTTTTATTGTCATTATTCCCTGAACAATGTACTGTAACAACTATTTACATAGCATTTTCCTTGTATTAGGTATATAAGTAATCTAGAGATGATTTAAAGTATATGAAAGGATGTAGGGAGGTTATATGCAAATACTGCACCATTTTATGTAATGGACTCGAGTATTCACACATTTTGGTGTCTGAGTGGGTCCTGGAACCAGTTCCTTCCCTTTAATATTGGGGAGAACGATAGCTATAAATTGTCTCTTTGCTTTGAGTGTAATGAGTCTGGTCTTTGTCCCCATATCTCCTTCACATTTAAATTGCACTAGTTGAGATGTTGATATTAGAATCAGAGTTTGAAAGTGAAACCAAACATTACCTCCAAAGCATCTGGTTGCCGCTATCTTAACTGAATGAGCACACAACAGTGTTCAAAAAATGTTGTGATGAATTATGCTTGGTGAGGTGTAAATTCCTTATCCAAATTGTTTCCTTCAGAATTTAAAAGACCCCATACTGGGAAGAGGGGCATGGAGTATTGGTAGAAGACAGACAAGTGTTGTTACAGTAAATATTTCTCCCTCTGAGAGGTTTGGTGTTAGATGGGATGAAAACAAATACAGGTGGCAAGTTCTTTTTGACTGGACCATGTCTTGCAAGAATCTTCAATAGAGATTGTTGACACACCCAGGTTAATTATTGAGGAAGGCTGGGCTGGACTCTAGATAAAAGTTATCTCTCTTTGAGATCCATTTTGCCAGTCTTGGATGTCAAAAGCACCCAGCAGCTGTAAACAGCTTCCATCTCCTCTCATCAAAATATACTCTCAGAATGAACTTAGATGCAAGTGGTAGGTTATAAATTAAATGATCGTGTGTTGCTCATCCCAGTTTAGTGTATAAGCTGAAATGACCTGATAAATCATCTAGGCCAACTTAATTGATATAATAGACATGACAGTGGAGATTCAGAGAGAATGATTTACTTAAGGTCCTTCTGTTAATATAAGAGTCAGACCAGGGTCTCCTGACTTGTTCAGTGCTTGTGGTGAGAATTAGAACCAGATTTCTTAGCCCCCAAGACCAACATGCAAGGTGAAGTAGAAAACACTACATATACTCTTTAAAGTTTTTGGGTTTTGTTTTGGTTTTTTTTTTTTTTTTTTTTAAGCTAATACCGTTTCAGATGCTCGTAGGGTAATTGAAAGTAGTAGAATAGCTGGAATGATTTTTAGTTTCTACACTCAATTTTATATTAAGAAATGCTATGTTGGATTAGCTTCTATTGCTGTTGTAACAAATTAACATAAACTTAGTGGTTTAGAATAACACCCCTCTATTATTTCACAGTTCCATAGGTCCAAAGTCTGGGTAGGCTTGGTTGGTTTCTCTGCTTAGAGCCTCACAGGGCTGAAATCAAGATGTTGGAAGGACTGTGGTCCTTTTTAGATACTCTGAGAATGATTTCCCTTCCAAGCTCATTCAGGTTGTTGGTGGAATCTAATGACTTGTGGGTCCTTTTCCTTGTTTTTTTGTTTTTTCTGGAGCCACCCATAGTTCCTAGAAGTCTCTCCCTCATCTTTATACATGGGCCCCTGTATTTCAGAGCCAGCAGCTTCGTGGCAATTCCTTCCCTTGGTTGGAAATTCTGACTTCTGCTACATCTCGCTGCTACTAGTCAGTAACAAGTTCTCTGCATTTAAGGGCTTGTGTGATTAATTATAATTTAGGATAATTTCCTCATTTTAAGATCCATAACTAATTTTATATGCAGAGTACCTTTTGCTATTTTACATAACAAATTCACAGGTTCCAGAAATTAGGGCATGGATACCTGTGGGGGACCCATTCAACTCACGATACACATGATTTCCTGTAAAAATAATGGCAAGGCTCCACCCTGCCAGGCTAATGGGAAAGTCAGTGATGAACTTTACGAGGATTCCTTTTCTTTTCCTAGGTCTTGGGGTGCTTACACAGGACAAAATATATGGAGTCATCCCTTGGATTCTCTCTGATTATGGTAAAAATTGTGGTCTGAGCTAGTGTGGGATCTGCAAGGCTGTGGATATGTTACTTTGAGATTGCCCTTGGGTGGACTCTTCCCAGCTGCAGCTCCATGCCTTGAATCAGCCTTCAGAGCTGTACTCCTCCATTATCTTCTGCACTGACCTGGTACATACTGAGGAGGTGAAGCAAGGGTCCCGGGCCTTCCTTTAAACAGCAACCAGCTTTAGCAAGGTATTATTTACATACCATAAGACTCACTTATTTTAAGTGTGCAAGTCAATAATTTTTGCTGTTCATGCAGAGTTGTATAACCATCACCATAATTCAATTTCAGAACATCTCCAAACGATCCCTAATGCCCATTCAGGTCTACCTTTTGCATGGTTCCCATGAGCATAGTCACATTCCTCATCAGGGGTCCACTTTTCCCCTCCTCCCCTTCAGGAAAAGTCTCAAGACCATTCCAGGAGATTTTCTCTTGTCTCTTGCTGATGTTGATACGACCATACGTAGCTGCAAAAGATGATTGTGAAGACTTTATCTTGTCTTGTCAGTTTCAAGAGTAAGAGACAGAACAGGGAGAATTTGGGAATGCCATTAGGTAACCAGGCAACCATCTGCCGTTCCATTTCTCATCAGTTCCTGGTTCCTCATTCTGCTTTATTTTTCTCCATAGCACTAACCAGTTCTGAATTATTTTTTAAATTTAAATTTCTTTTAAATAAAACTTTTGCATATTAATGGGGTACCTTGATATTTTGATATACATATACATTGTGTAATATTTCAATCAGGTTGAATATAATCTGTCTCCTCCAACATTGACCATTTTTCTATAATGAAAACATTCAAATTCCTTTCTTGTAGCTTTTAAAAATATATTATAGGCTGGAGCTGTGGCTTAGCAATTATGGCACTTGCCTGGCATGTACAAAGACCCAGATTCTAACCCCAGCACCACATATACAACTGAGTGTCAGAGCAACGAAAATCAGAGGAAAAACTAAATAAAAAATTGATATTCTCTCTCTCTCTCTCTCTCTCTCTATATATATATATATATATATATATATAAAATTGTTACCTGTAGTCACCCTACTGTGCAATAGCACACTAGAACTTCTTACTCCTATCTAACTATAACTTAATGCCCATTGACCAACCTCTCCCCTACTCTCCCTAGCCTCTGGTCCCTACTCTTCTCAGCCTCTAGTATATACTCTTTTTTTTTTTTTTTTTTAAGATAGAGGGAAAGTGAGGCAGACAGAGAGAATCAATTTTTATTTAGTTTTTCATGTGGTTTCATTGCTCCGACACTTCATTGTGTATGTGGCACTGGGGTTTGATGGGGTTTCCAACCAGGGTCCTCGCACTTGCAAGGCAAGTGCCGTAACCACTGAGCCACCGCTCCAGCCCAACCATCATACACTCTTAACTTCTATGAGATGATAAGCTTTTTGAGTGGGATCATGGGACACTTGCCTTTCTGTACTGACTTATTTCACTTAACATAATCTCCAGTTCCGCCCATGTGGGTTTGCCTCTAGGCTCTCACTTCTGTTCTATTGGCCATTGTGTCTATTTTTATGCTGTTTTGATTGCTTTAGCTTTGGAGCATATTTTGAAGTCAAGTAATATAAGCCTCTTGCTTTGTTCTTTTTGCTGTACATGATTTTGGCTATTTGGGGGGTATTGTGGTTCCACACAAATTTTAGGATTTTTATTTTTTCTAGTTCTGTGAAGAATATCATTGGTATTTTGGTAGAGATTGCACTGAATCTGTATATCACTTTGGATTGTATGGAAATTTTAAAAATATTGATTCTTCCATTCCATGAACTTGGGATGTATTTCTGTTTTGTGTGTGTGTGTGTCCCCTCGTCCATTTCTTTCATCAATATTTTGCAATTTTCATGATAAGGATTTTTCATCACTTTGGTTAAATGGTTTAATCCTGAGTTTGTTAGTATAGTTATTATAAATGGAATTGCTGTTTTGATTTCTAGTTCATATAATTTGCTGTTAGTATATTAAAAAACTCACCATTTTTGAGTGTTGATTTTGTATTCAGCTTTACTGGATTTGATTTTACTGAAATTTGTATTTACTGAAATAGTTTTCTGATGGTGTCTTTGTAGTTTTCTATATATGAGATCATGCCCATCTGCAAACAGTGACAATTTGACTTCTTTTCAATTTGGTTGCCCTTTATTTCTTTCTCTTGCTTTAGTTTCTCTGGCTAGACCTTCCAGTACCATGTTGAATGAATGAAAGTGGACATCCTTGTCTTGTTCTAGATCTTTTTTTGTTTGTTTGTTATTGGGGATTGAACCCAGGGTTGCTTTACCACTGAGCTACATCCCCAGCCCTTTTCATCTTTTTATCTTGACACAGGGTCTCTCACTAAGCTTCTGAAAATCTCACTCACTAAGTTGCTGAAGATCTCACTCAATTGCCCAGGCCGACCTCAAACTTTGATTCCTCCTGCATTTGCTTCCTGAGAGGCTGGGTTTACAGGTGTGGGCCACTGAGCCCAGCATCTTATTCTAGATCTTTAAGAAAAACCTTTCAGCTTCTCCCCATTCAGCATCATGTTAGTGCTGACTTATTTATGACCTTTTTATGTTGAGGTATTTTCTTTCTATACCTAATCTGTTTAGAATTTTATCTAATACCTTTTCTTCATCTATTGAGATGACTGTATGGTTTTTGTCCTTTGTTCTATTGATGTGTTGTATCATTTTTATTGATTTGCGTGTATTAGACCATCTGTATATCACTGTAATGAATCCCACTTGATTGTGGTAAATAATCTTTTTATTTATTTATTTATTTATTGGTACCAGGGATTGAATTTAACTACTGAACCACATCCTCAGGCCTTTTTATTTTTTTTTTTTAAGAGAGAGAGAAAAAAATCAATTTTGTTTTTCATCTACTTTTTGTTTTTTTTGGTTTTTTGTTTTTTTGTTTTTAAAGAGAGAGGGACCGTGAAAGAGAGAGAAAGACAATCCGTTTTATTTAGTTTTTCACGTGGCCCTCGCTGCTCTGAGATTTCGTTGTGTACGTGGGTGCTGGGGTTTGAACCCACGTACTTGTGCATGCCAGGCAAGCACGATAACCCCTGAGCCAATGCTCCAGCCCCAACTTTTTGTTTTTCTGACACTTAGTTGTATATGTGGTGCTGGGGTTTGAACCCAGGTCCTCACACATGCCAGGCAAACACTCTACTGTGGATCCACTGTGCCATTCCTTATTTTTTACTTTGAGACAGGGTCTCTCTATGTTGCCTAGGGCCTCACCAAATTGCTGAGGCTGGACTTGAACTTGGGAATCTCCTGTCTCAGCCTCCCAAGCCTCCGAGTGCACCACCACTCGCCACACCTGGCTCCTTGGCATTTCTGTGTCAGTTATAATGTCTCCCTTATCATCCCTGATTTTATTTATTCACATCTTCTCTCACTTTTCTTAGTCTAGCTAAGGAGTCATCAATTTTGTTTTCAAAGAACCAGTTTTTTGTTTTGTTGATCATTTGTAAATTTTTTTCTCTATTTCAATTACTTCTGCTCTTATTTTTATTATTTCTTTTCTTCTACTACCAATTTTGGGTCTGGTTTGTTGTTTTTCTATTTCCTTGAGATACAGTGATAACATGTTTTGATTGTTGTTGCTGTTGTTGTTTGTCTTTTTCTGGTACTTGCTAGGCAAGTACTCTATCACTGAGCTACATCCCAACCCAAGTTTTTATTTGAGATCTTTCTGCATTTTTTTCCCTTTTTTCTAAATGTATGTGTTGATCCCTATAAACTTCCCTCTTGGTGTTGCTTTTGCTGTATTCCAAAGATTTTTGTATTTTAAATTTTTTCTTGGATTTTTCCTTGATCCATTAGTTGTTCAAGAACAAGTTAATTTCCATGTAGTCCTATAATTTCCACAATTTTCTTGTTATTGATTTCCAGTTTTATTGCATTGTGGTTAGAAAAGATAATATGATTTCAATTTTTTTTTTAAAGACGGACAGTGAGAGAGAGAAAGAGAATCAATTTTATTTGGTTTTTCATGTGGCTTTCATTGCTTTGACACTTCCTTATGTATGTGATGCTAGGATTCAAACTCTCATCCTCGTGCATGCCAGGCAAGTGCCATAACAGCTGAGCCACAGCTCCAGTCCCAATAATTTCAATTTTTTAAAAATTGTTGAGACTTGTTTTATGACCTGTCACAAGATCTCTCCTGGAGAATGCTCCATGTGCTGATGAGAAAGAAGTTTATTCTGCACTTGTGGTTTGGAATGTTCTGTAGATCTTTTAGGTCCATCTGAGTTAGGATGCAATTTAATTCTGTTGTTTCACTGTTGATTTTATGTCTGGATGATATGTTCATTTTTGAAAATGGAGTGTTAAAGTCCCCTATTATTATTGTATTGGTGTCTATCTCTCTGTGTCTCCTAACACTTGCTTTATATGATTTGGGTGCTTTGGTATTGGGTACATGTATATTTAGAATTATATCCTCATGTTGAATGGATGCCTTTATCACTATATAGTGATCTTCCTTGTCTCTGTTTACTGCTTTTGATTTATAATCTATATAATCTGATATAGGTATGATCACTCTTGTTTTATTTTGGATTCCATTTATATGGACTGTGTTATTCTATCCCTTTTCTCTCAGTCTATATGTGGTTCTAGAGGTGAAGTGAGTTTTCATTAAGCAACATATAGTTAGGGCTTATTTTTATTTTTAACCCATGTAGTCACCTTATGTTTTTTTTTTTGTTTGTTTGTTTGGTTTGGGTTTTTTTCCTTTTTCTAAAGGGGGAGAGAGGGAAAGAATCAATTTTATTTATTTTTTCATCTGGCCTTCATTTCTCCAACACTTAGTTATGAATGTGGTGCTGGGGTTTGAATCCAGGTCCTTGGCATGCCAGGCAAACACTTTAACAGCTGGGTCACAGCTTCAGCCCACCTTGTGTTTCTTAATTACAAAATTTAACCCATTTACGTTTAAGGTAATTATAAATAGGTAAGGCCTTACTCCTAGCCATTTTATAACTTGTTGTCTAGTTTTATTATAGATCTTTTTTCCATCTTTCTCTTTAATTTTCCTCTGTGTTAAGTGATTTAGTAGTATGTTTTTACACCTTATTATTTTTGGTGTGTCTTGTACAGATTTTTGTGGTTAACATTAGACTTACAGAAGACCCAGCTTTTGATTAAAACAATTTTGAAATGGTTGTAACATAAGATGAGTATGAAGATAAGAAAAGAAAAACAAAGAAGGTCTGGTGGTGTAGCCTAGTGGGAGAGTGGTTGCCTAGCATGTGTGAGGCCCTGGGTTTGATCCCCAGCACAGGAAGGGAAGGAAGGTACTAAAGAAAGAAATATAAATTAAAAAACAAATTCTCTGTACTTGTACTCCATTCTTCCCCATATTTTATATTTTTATAGCAAGAGAGAATTAGTTTTTTTCATCTGTTTTTTTTTTTCTGTATTTGTGTGTGTGGTGCTGGGGATTGAACCCAAGACCTGGCACATGCCAGGCAAACGCTCTACCACTGAGCCACCTCTCCAGCCCCCACATTTTGAATTTTTTGGTGGGGGGATTAAAATTTTCATTTCCAAAGCTTGAATAGCTTCAATACACAGGTTGTGACAAAATCAGGACACATGTAAAATGCTTTACATTAGACGTTAGATTCCCAAAAGATACCAAAAAGTACAGTAAAATTAACACTCCCGTTATAGGAAACATATGACACAAATAATATAAAACTAAAAGATGGGGTAAAAGGTGACACCGGTTTCCTAAGATATAGTTTACTCTTTCCATTCAGCTTCACAGGTACAGGCTGCAGAGCAGCAGTGGGAAGCAGACCCTAACCCAGTTGTAGGTAACCTGGTAATAAAATCAGCTCCTAATGCCTCCACGCTGCCGAAAACAACCAGAGCTCTGGAAATAGTAAACAGGAGAGTGAATTCCGGGGGTGGGGGATTTTAAAGAAGATGCACATGGGACAGGCAGTTTGCCAAGTTAAAGTTGGTACATGATTGTGTTCACTCCTATCCAAGCCAAGCGTGTGTAGCCAGCTGCTCCTGCGGCCACCTCACTACAGCGACTGCGGAGGCGGCATAGTTCATCTCTGACCGCCACCGCCACCCCCACCTCACCTGCCACCCCCACCTCACCTGCTTCCTCTCCCTCACTTCATCCTTCCTCTTGGAACCTCCAGGTTACAAGAGGAAGGA
>PVKS010006675.1:0-77089 GCA_004027875.1 Aplodontia rufa
GCGGAGAGAGAGATTCACTGTGGTGGAGAGGGTTGCTTTCCTTCCTCCATGATTACTCTTATAATAGAGTTCCATTCAGCTAAGGGAGCAATGATTGACCTGGGGTTGGTTGGTTATTTATTTATTTATTTATTTTTAAAGAAAGAGAGGACAGTGAGAGAGAGAAAGAGAGAAGCAATTTTTATTTAGTTTTTCATGTAACTTTCATTCCTTGGACACTTCATTGTGTATGTGGTGCTGGGGTTTGAACTCACATACTTGCGCATGCCAGGCAAGCGCTGTAACCACCGAGCCACCGCTCCAGCCCAGAGAGAAGAACAGAGAGAGAGAGAAAGAGAGAATCAATTTCATTTATTTTTCATGTGGCTTTCATTGCTGCAAGACTTCATTGTGTATGTGGTGCTGGGATTGGAACCATGTCCTTGTGTATGCCAGGCAAGCACCATAACCGCTTAGCCACTGCTCCAGCCCAGACCGGTGGTTATTTATCCACCAAATAAACTTCTTGCCTACACCAGTCCCAAGTTCTGAAGGTTCATTTGGGGCACAATTATTTTAAAATGTTATGAGTTTCTAATCAGTTTACTATGTCCTAGGAATTTTGTGAAGTATAGATATGGCAGGCAACCTCCAAGCTGATGTCCAATAATCCTTGCCTCCTATATTCACAGCTGTGTGAAATCCCCTTTCTTGAATACCTTAAATATTGGTGACATTGACAGGATGTTATTTCCATTTGAAGTAATGCAGGGTTTTACTAACAGACTCCCTGTCTGCTTGTGATAAAGCAAGCCGCCATACTGCAGAGGCTCATGGGGTCAGGAACCGACGGTGGCCTTGGGCCAACAACCTCCAGAGTCCTCAAGGAGGCCAGGAACTGAAGAAGTCCCCTGGTTCATTGACCCTCAAGGAATTGAATCCTGCCAACTAACAAGTGAGCTTGGAAATAAATCCTTCCCCAGTTGAGCCTTCCCATGAGACCATAGCCTTGGCTGACACTTGATTGCAGTGTTGTGAGAAACTCTGAAGTAAGGACTACATCCCCATACCTGGACTCCTGTCACTCAAAAATGGAGATAAGTGTGTGGTTTTAAGTTGCTAAGTTTATTTTAGCAATGTGTTACAAAACAATAGATAACTAACACAGTAGATTCCATCCGTCACCTATTCTCTATAATGTATATCTTTAACAGTCATTAATAATTGCAAAATATATCTTTAGATATATTTTATATTTCAAAGGTGGTAGTCTGACATACAAATTAAACTCAGTATACTTTTATTGTATACCTTATTGCATGAAAATTTCTCTCTTGAGAGTTATTTGTGATTGACAGCGTTAAGAAGCCTCTGTGGTGTAAAATGCAGCTGTAGTTATGTCACTCCTGTGCTTGAAGATCTTCCAGAGTCTTCCATGAAGTACATACTTTCTGTACATTCGTAGTGTGACCCCAAGCCAGATCTTCCAAAAGCATTCTCCGCATTACTTGACTCAACCAATACCTCATGCTTCAGCCAAAGGGACAGTGCTTAGCCACCATCCCCTTGCAGAAGCCTGCCCTTTTCCATGTCTATTTTCTCTCCTGCTGCCTGTGGAAGTTATCAGAATCAAAATGGAGTAGTCTGTGTCAACCTTAACCAAAAATAAGGCCAGGAGGTTATGAAGGAAGGCTTCTTATGCCTGATAGCAACTGTCACAAAAGACTCTGCCAGAACCACATGCTCACGGAGGCCACTGCAACCTTACACAAAAGGACATCTGCCCAGCAACTGTCTCTTCATCCTTGGACTTGCACCACTCTTGTTATTAATCATTGTGGCCAAGGATTATTATTTCAAAATAGCTGATGTAGTCCTGCTCGTTTTTGGCTTTGGAAACTCCCCCTTGCCTCACCCTCTGAGCCCTAGTGTGCTCTTGCACGTGTATTCCCACCACAGTGCCCTCTTCTCCCATTAGCTTTCCCTGTTCTTTGGAGAATCTGATTGTTTTGTCTGTCTGGTTTTTGTACTAGTGCTCTCCTCTCCTTTCACCACCTCCTGTCTGCAGAGCAAAGCCTGCCCACCCAGAACCCCTGTCCACGCCAGAGCCCAGGTGCCCTGTTCCTCTTTGCAACCCCTCATGCCATTTTGGCCTTGTTCGGGTTGCCTGTCCTGTTCTGGCCTTTCTCCTGCCTCGCTCTCTGTCCTTCTTTAATTCTGCCTCCTTTCATCTCCCAAGCGAGACTGGAAGTTCCCCAAGGACAGACTGTCCCTCGCTCTGTGTGACCTTTCTACACCTAGGCCATCTTCCTGGGCAGAGTGAGGAGGTGTTCACCTGATACTTATGGACTTGAATTTAGTGACAGGCAGGTCATGGTTCGGGACAGCATTGTCCAGATGGTGTCAATAGATGTTCTACTAAAAAGGGACTCTGGCCAAAGAGGTGTGGGGAAGGGTGTGCCCTGACCTTCCTGAAAGTGACGACAGCCTCTACGAAGCTCAGCAGTAAAGAAGCAGGTGCAGCTCTGCTTCCATCTCTGGCTCTCTGGAATGCTGGGATTGGGACAGGCGGCTTGGAAGCACCTGCGTGTCTCCATGGCGTCCCTACCCACTAGAGCCCACCTCAGAGTGAATGTGGAGTGCTGTGCTTTTGGGTTTTGGGTTTTCTCAGTAAGGCTGTGAGTTTCTCATGCCCAGTATTCATCAGCATGAACATTCATATGCATGACCCTTGTTTAGTGACAGGTGATTCTGGAATGATTTTAGCTGATGATGCTTTGGATACTGAACTCCTAAAAGTACACAAATCCTGCTGCTAGGAGCTAAGCCACCTATCTTGCATTGAGAACCATGTCTGATAACTAGTTTGACATGACATAACCCCTGTCCTCATAGGACTTTCTACTCGAGATTGCAGAGACTGGGCTGGAGCAGTGGCTCACTGGTTATAGCGCTTGCCTGGCGTGTGCAAGGAGCGGGTTCAAACCCCAGCACCATGTACACAACAAAGTCTCGGAGCAATGAAAGCCACATGGAAAACTAAATAAAACTGATTCTCCCTTTCTCTCCCTCTCACTGTGGCTCTCTCTTAAAAAAAAAAAAAAAAAAAAAGATTGCAGAGATTGTGTAAAGGTTTCAGGCATTAGGTACTCATGTTTCCATTAATGCTTGCAGGTTCACTCTGTTCAGTGGGTGTTTAATAAGGATTTCTTATGCATCACCTGTGCTAGGTGCTTAGGGCATAAAACTCAATGATAACACATTCCTGCCTAGAGAATGTGGAGTCTGGCTCATCATCTGCAGATTGTACTATTCCATGAGTGCTAAAACCTCTTACCCCGTCCCTAAGTAAAGGCACCAGCTGAGACATTGCCAAGAGAAGAGAAGGCAGGGACACAGCACAAAGATGCAGAAGAAAATTTATTCTGGAAATGAAGGAGGAAAACAAAATCCAAGTTAACAGATTTTTTTTGTTTTTTGAGCCACCTGCTCTCTGCCAGCAGCTCTGTCTACTAAGTCCTAAGGGCTGTAAGAGGAATGAGCACAACTCCCTCCCTTCTAGGACTTTAGTTGGAGTGGAGTGGAGGGCTACAGAGGTCAGGTGAGTCTCATAGGGACTGATTAATGGAATAGAGAATCCAAGGACTATGTGACAGATTCCAAATATAGGTCATACTTTCAATCTTAAATAATCATCTCTTGTCTCCAAACTTTTTATTTCTTTTTTTTTAACCTAGTATCATTCCTTTGGGCGTCTTAAGCCTGTACCCCTAAAAGCTGTGAACTTAAGAACCATGTGGTCACTGGTCACCCAGTCTCTTCCATAAACACTGCCCTCCGGTCTCTGTCCCATGCTTTGTTTCTATGAAGGGGGGCATTAGAGGAAAGGAAAAGAGCTTGCCTCCTTTTGTGCTCTCAAAGACAACACTGCTAGGATTTCTTTTTGAGGACCTTCTGTAAAGCAGAGGCAGTAGCTACTTCTGGAATCTATGTCACCAGCTGAAAGAGCTCCTGGTTCTGCAGCCAGGGGGCCTTATCCCTGCTCTGATTTGTGTGCGTGCATGCGTGCACCTCTTGGCACCTTTGCTAACCCTCTGAGTGGGTTAATGCCTCACCTCTAAGATGGAGTAAAAAGATACCTTTCAGGCTGCAGCAGTGGCTCAGTGGTTGTGGCACTTGCCCAGCATGCGAGAGGACCGGAACCCCAGCACCGGGAACACAGCTAAGTGTTGAAGCAACAAAACCCAGATGAAAAACTAGATAGGGTTGATTCTTTCTCTGACCCTCTCTCTTTAAACAAACAAACAAACAAACATATACCATTCCTGGGGCTGTGTGCTGGTTAGTGTTTTGCTGAGCATGCTGTGAGAACAAGCTGTTTCAGTGCTTAGTGAATGCCAATCCCTCTCCCTCTTTTTCTTTAAATTGGGGAAGCCTCACTGGTTCTGAGTATATAAGAGGGACAATTATTTTCCAGCTCAGGCATTCAGCCATCAGAACCATTTATTGTAGCTTTGAAAGCCAGCATTTTCTATGATAGTCCTGGCTGAACATAGGCTATTCCCTTCTCCTGGTAAGTACAATTCTGGTGCCCAGTAGTTGAGAGAGGGTGGTCATTACGTTTGTACCTAAAACAGATGCTCTGGAAATTTTTGTTCCATTCTCGGGGAAGTTCATCCTCTCATTTTCTCCAGGTTACCTTGAAAAAAGACAAGGGGGTTGGTATTTATCTTGGCATGAAGGATTGGGAGAGAAAATAAAAATGGGTGGGGCATACATTCAATGATGGATGGATGTGTGAGCATTTTTGGCTTAAAAATCAATTTTCCTTTGCTATTATACTGGAGCCAAGGAAGCCCCAATTACTTCAGGTCTTTCCTGGTGTAATTAATTCAACTGGAATGCCTTCCTCTCCTCCCTTCCTGTGGCCCTTTCCCAGTAACTTGTTTTTCTTTATTCAAGAAACATTTCTGAGGGAGGGATGAAGGGCCTGTTACAGATGCAAGCTGTCGAAGGGGCAAAGTTGGTGGAAAAGATGGCAAGGATTGAGGGAAATGAAGAGGCAGGCGTGTGCCCTTGGCGCCCCCCCTCCGTCTAGTTGGATATACCTGTCCTAGGCAACTCTTCGAGGCACCCCAGAGAGGCAGTAAGAAGGGAAAGGAGAAAGAAAGGACCCTGTGCCCTGAGAGTCCAGGGGCAAGTGAGTGGTCACAGGCCCCACAGGATGCAATGTGCAGTGAGGACTGAGAGGGCATTGACAGGACCAGCATGGATGGTGGCGGTGGGGACACTAGGTGGCATTAAAGAAGCAGCCCAGGTCAGCAGAGAGAAACCCAGTGTAGGTGGCAGTGAGCAAGGGTCCTCCCTTCTTACTCATCTCTTAGGTTCTCAGCTCTTTCCAGATTGTTTAGAGAAAAAAAAAGAGCTGCCATTGCTTCATTGGGGAAAGCATCAGCAGAATCTGGCCCTGTTCTGGGACCAGGGAGCAACACAAACAGGCCCTGTCACTGCCCCTATGTTGCAGCCTGGTGCTGTGTGTCCTAATCAGGGTGTGTATGGGACCCACCCAGAAGCTTTTAAAATGAGCACCACTGGAGATTCAGATTCAGCAGACACGGGAAGAGCTGCCATTTCCCCAGCAGTGACAGACAAGAGGTCAGCACCCCTGCTCTTCAGGCGTTGTGCTAAGTGCTTTTGAGAAGAGGAGGTGAAATGTGGAAGATGGTGCGCAGGAGCAGGCTCAGACCAGCCCACAAGACTTTCTTTTCAGCTTGACCTTCAGTGACATATCACATGGGAACTTTGAAGTCAGTCATGCTGGGAATATTTACATATGGAAACTGATATATACTAAAACTCAAGGCAGTTCCCCACTAGAAAACCAGTTGTTGTACTGGAGCGGAGGCTCAGTGGTAGAGTGCATGCCTGGCTTGTGAGAGGACCTGGGTTTGAACCTCAGCACTGCATACACAACTAAGTGTCAGAAAAACAAAAACCAGATGAAAATAGAAATAAAATTGATTCTTTCTTTTAAAAATGATAAAGAAAGCCAGTTGTTAAGCATTTACCAGAACACCACTGTATATGTGAATGTAAATATGTTCTCCTTTAATTTAATCTTTATAATAAGCCCAGATTTTATGTTTGGAATAACACTTGACAGCTTTTGAATTACTTTCAAATATAGTACTCTCAGATACCCCATGAGAATGGACAGGGCAGAGGTCATTACCATTTTAAGGGAACATTGGCTCCAAGAGGCTACGCTGCCAGGAAGAGGCAGACCTGACACTGAGCCCAAGGGTGACTCCTTCTGTACTCTTCCTACTACAGTGGACACTGCCCCAGCAGTCAGATTTCTGGTTCTGAGCCAGTATCCTGGTTACAAGGGCTGGGGAGACCAGCCCTGACCCCATTCTCAGATGCCTGATAACAGGAAGTTTCCCCCCAGTATGGGGAGCCTTCATTTAATAAATGACCTTCCTGCTCTGCTTATTTCTGTATGTTGAGTATTCTCAGGCTAAGTTCAGGGCCTAAATAGGCAAGCTCTCAGAGGCTTCCAATCCAGAGGGATAATTTTTTTAGGGGAGTGTGGTGTTGTGCCAGGGAAATGTGCCCTTGGCTGGCATGGAAAGAAGGGAATCAGAATTTAAAGTCTACCCCATTAAGGTCTTGGCTAAGGCCATGGGAATTTCCAAATATTTCACTTGTTCTAATTGAGGTAGCAGTGAGTATACTTTGCTAGTATGAGGCCTAGAGATTTATGTCCCCGTGGAAAATCCCCAGCAGTGAGGGCACTAGTTCTAAAATGGTGAGAACAGTAGCAGACAGAGCCAGCACATGCAGATACTTCCTGCCGTGGAAACAGAGTGTGTCCTGAGGAAGAAAGCAAGAGAAATGCCCACGTCCCAGCGTGTTTCTCTCCCTACTTCTGCTTATGCCAGGACCTACCTGGTATCTGTTGGGATAAACAACAGAGTGGAGAACTGGTCACCTCATGGAAAACTCACCATGGAAGATCTTTCTGAGATAGATTTTTCCTTTGTCTGGAGTTTGGGTGACTGGGACCATTCCATTTATGTGAACAAATGCTGCCATGATTTCATGGTGTCCCCAGAGTTCATGTGTTGAACATGTGATTTTCCGGTGTCAGGAGATGGGGCATTTTAAGAGGTGAATGGGTTGTAAGGGCTCTGTCCTCATGGGTTGATGCCATTGTCACTGGAATGGGTTAGTTAACGAAAGTGTGGGTTCCTGATAAAAGGATGAATTTAGATCCCCCCCTCCGTTGCCCTTCTGCCTTCTCTCATAACTGATGCAGCAAAAGGCCCTCTCTAGAGGCTAGGCCCTCAGGTGTGGGCTTCCCAGCTTCCAGAACTGTGAGAAAGATACCTCTGTTCTTTATAAGTCACCTAGGAGGTGGTATTCTGTTATAGCAGCACAAAATGAACCGAGTCAAACAGCCACTCGGATTGCTAGGTTATCTCTCACACTCACCGACTCCTACTTGGAAATTTCCACAGAGGATGTCAAATGGAACTTCCTTTACTTTCTGAAGAATGTCCTGTGTATTAGTTCAGTTTGGGGCACTATAATGAGGCAGCCTACTTATGAAGAAAAGAGATTTATTTAAGCCACAGCTTTGAGGGCTGAAAATCCAAATGGCATAGAGCCAGTTCTGGTGAGGGCCCCATGGTAGATAGTGGAGCACGTAGAAAAGAACATCTTTTTTTTTTTTTTTTTTAAGTGAGAGAGAAAGAGAGAATGGAAAAGATCATATCTTGAGACAGGAAACCAAAGAGAGGCTGGGGTCCCACAATCCCTTCTGAGGACCTCCCACTGGACCCCCCTCTTAAAGGTTCTACCACTTCGTTTGCTGCCCAGACTGCAAATACATGAACTTCTTGGGAGACAAGCAACATCAAGACCTAGCATCCTGTCTGATGTTTCTAGATGGCATCAGGTGGAACACTGATAGAGCAGCAGTTTATATTGCTATGGGAATGGGACGTGACAAAGCTGGCAACAGGACTGTAGAGGTTTTGGACTAAAAGGACTCAATGTCCCTGGGGCCTCTTAATGGAAAGTAGATGATGCCTCACCAAACTGTGCGCCCGCACCCTTGCACGTACCCTACCACCCCAGTGCTGGGCTCTAGAGTGAACATTTCTTTTCTTCTGAATCGTAATCACTGGTGCTCTGCTGAAGTGTTTCACACGAGGCGGGATCAGTCACAACCCTAGCTGTTTATGCAGAATCCCACAGTGTTGAGACTGTTGACTGGGACCATCATGACTGACACCCCCACCTATGTGGGTTCCAGATGGGCTCATCTGTGCTCCCACCGGGGAAGCCACCTTGGGAGCTCTAATGTTCAAAGAAGTATTCGGATTCAGAATGTCAGACTCAGGACCAGAGGGGAGACCATGGGCAACTTGTGGAAATATAAGAGGTGGCAACAGGGAGGTGCAGGAGAAAGTAATGTCCTGTCCAGAATTCTCAAAAATTGTACCAGAGCATGGTTCCCAGCCCAGCAGCCCCAGCATCACCGGGGGTTTGTTAGCATGCGGTCTCAGCCCCATTCTGACCTCATGACTCAGAATCTGGATGTTGGCGGGGGTGGGGGCCCAGTTCTGAATGAAGCCATGCTTTTGCCAGCTCCTCTGCTGGCAGAAATAGAGTGAAGGGGAAGTATGGATCTCTCTCCCTCCCTTAATATACACACACGAAAATAAATCGATAAACACACACACACACACACACACCACATTATATCACAAAGGCCCTGGGCTCAGAAGAGCTATAATTTTCCAACCAGGCATTGTTAATTAATGCTGTGGGTTCTCCACCACATCACCGGCTTCTCTGATCATACTATTCTAAAAAAGGAGAAAGCAGCAGACTGCACAAGCTGAGCTCTCACAGGTAGCAGGCAGTACATGTTTTAATCCTTCTGACTACTGCATGGTGTGGGTGCTGTTATTCCCACGGATAGCTGAGGACCTAGAAGCCTGCACGCTAACCAGCTTGCCAGGGATGCCACATCTGTGCAGGACAGAGTGGGGTTGGGAAACCTGGGGGCCTTCTCTTGAGCCCACACCATCCACACCCACGCTGGGATACCGTGGGGTTCTTTGCGTAGAGCAGCTGTGTGGATTATGTAGAAAGATGGACTCAAACTACCAGCCTAGCCCCTGAGCCGAGCTGGCCCCTCCATGAGCTGTTACTTTCCTTATTACACATGCAACGTGACAGTGGGGAGAGGTTTTCCTTAAAAGGGTTCCATAGCGATTTTCTCTAAGATGATGGAATTCTAGGTGCCTTTGTTTTTTCTTACCTGTATTTCCTTGAAATTAATATGCTTTCCTTTTTTCATGGGAAACAAAAGAAGAAAAAAGTGTACTTTATAAAAATGCCTCTTAATTTGCTTATCAGACTTAGTCAAGGGACTTGCTCACTTTCAGCATGAGAGGGAAGGACACAGAGGGCACTTGGTCCATCTCTGAAGAAGCAGCCCTTCCCCTCTAGTCAGCCTCTGAAAGCTTCCACAAGTGACCTGAAAGGATCAGAGCTCACCACTCACCCAGGGACCAGGGTCTCTAAGTTCGGAGGATTTTCTGTGTCTCCCTGTTTCATCCAAAATGAACATGCTTGGTAACAAAACTTTCCGTGTGTAAAGGGCATGGAAAAAAAATGTATGGATTAAGACTCAGGGTTAACGCCTTTCTAAGTGTGGAAAATTGTCCCCCGAAGTGCTTCCAAATATAGAACTCTCACATAATAAACAACAGGGGCTCATAGACCTTGGTAGCAGGGGTCAGTCTAAGGAGAGAAGGAATTCCCACCCCCTGGGGCCATTCCACACTGTCTTCTGGGCTTCTGCACCCACCCAGGGGCTCTTTAGATAACAAAGGATTGAAGTGGGAAATAAAATGTATCACTTGCTTTCAAAGTCACTGACAAAGCCCCTAGAATTGGTTGCATTCCTCCCTCTGGTTCTTCTGGACCAGGTCATTTGGGAGGCTGGGAATTTCACCAGTCCCCATGTTGTTCTCTTATGTCTCTAAGAAAGTTTATTATCTCAGGTTTGTTGGTAGTTGTCAATTACATGCTTTGAGCACTTAAAGTCCTTATTATTGGACCAAACAAACTAAACCCTCCTTGATCACTGTGACTACAGTTACCAAAACCAAGACCTATAATTGTCAGGTTGCTGCCTAAGCCAAAGGCTGCTCCAGCCCTCCCTGATGCACCATCTTTAGTGTCTGGACAGCTGAGAGTGCCTCATCCCAGTGGGTGGAGGAAATTAAATGGGGTGCCAGAGATGGGAGGGCTGCATCTTTTTAATTCTCCCTAAACCTTGGTCCTGGCCTTAGTCCAGAAAGGATTCTCAATGCTATAACAAGAATACCCAAATGGATGGCAGTTAGGAGCTGATGGCTATGGGATCACAGGTGAACTAAAGCATGAGGACACATTGCCTCAAAAATCCTCACTGAGGCCACAGAAGGACCCCAGACTTTACGTGGGCCTCCAGACCAATGGCTGAAGTTTTCAGCCTGGACAGATTCCTTGTCTAGTGTCAGAGTCACAAGGACTATATTGGACTTGGCCAGTGACTGTGATGACTTGGATTCTCTCTTCACCACCTGCTCCCTCTCATTTTATGAATAGGGTAGCACTCATCTCCTGAGACTACCAAGGAGCCTGGGCATGTGTTTCGACTCAGAAAGTCTGAGAAGAGAAAAGGGAAAGGTCACTGTGTTATTTTAAACTAAAATTTGATACTTGGCTGTATTAATGACATACAAGAGTTGAGAAATAACTCCCCACTCCCCTTTCCAGAGCTCAAGTCCTCACCCACATGTCCCTTTTGGTTGGGGCCCTACATTTTGAGAAAGTTTAAAGTGCCATACCAAGGAGATCCCAAGAAGAAGAGAAAGTGGTAAAAAGAGAAGGCAGGAAAGGAGGCTGAGACAGAATTGCGGATGCTAAGCCTGGGAGGAAAGCTGGCCACAGGATAATGACATCTCTGTGTTTAGGTCACAGAAGATTGGTTATATGCAGATCATGGATCTGTTTTCTCTTGTCAGCTAATTAAGTGACTATTGCTTGTCTTCCCTGAGGATCTTGAGCAGCACAGGCATTGAATAAGAACATCTTCTAAGGGAGAGCATGAGAGTTCAGTTCTGGGGAGGGAAACTGCAGGACAGATTCAACCCCATAGCCCAGGCAAACAAGGGCCTGTTAGGTTTCAATGGTACTTCCTGAGCCTAACTGGTGACTTTGATCATGGGGAGTCAGAGTTCCATTTTAGAAAGGAAACTTGGAAGACATGCTGATTGAGAAAAAAAAAATACAGGAATGTCTCATCTTCGGGTCAGTTAGCTACTGAATAAAGGCTATAAAAGAAGTGTTTCCCACTCCCCTTAAGGGGCCTTAAGAACAACAGCCACTTTCCTTGTTAAGGTTCCTCTTGCCTGGAGACGGGGCTGTACCAGATGTCCCCTAAAGGTCCATCAATTTTCATGTATTGGAACTCCAAGGACAGTAATCCAACTGTGGCTAGCTTGGACAAAGTCAGATGTTCCAGGTTCTGATAGACAATCTCCAAGGGTTAAGAGTGTGGTTGGTCTGGGGACGCCTGGAACCAGGGAAGGGCATGCCACCAGCACTCTACTACCTCTCTCTGCAGTTTGGATTCAGATTTTTGTTTTTATTTTCTTACAACAGAGAACAAAGCCACTGAGAAGCCTGGCTTTGCATCTCACTCCCCACTATTAAAGAGAATCTGCCTTTTTCCTTAGTTCTGAGCCAAAACATTCCAGAAAAGGGATAGGTCAAGTGTGCTCCTTCAAGGACAGGTAGCCAGGGCCCTCACAGGAACCATGGGCTTGGAGTAGAGGGAGAAGCAGATCCATGAGGAAGGACTGGGCAGACATGGTCACAGATGTCCAGCATGGCAGCACAGAAGAGGTGGGAGATGGGTCATGGAGCTGGGGGAGCAAAGAGGAAGACACAGACAGAAGGAGGCAGTGGCCTGGGGAGGGTTTGGGAAGGGTGCACAATGGGGTCATTCCATAGCATAAGCAAGCTAATTGAAAGGACATCCAGTTCTAATCTTGAACAAAGATGCCTCAGGCCACATACATTTCTTGCCAATTTCCTTTCAACCTTAACTAATAACTTTTTCTCTTTAAATTCTGTCTGAGCGAGTTGGCAAAGTGTAGTAACACTTTCTGTTTATTTGTGCTTGGTATTGCTGGAAAGAGTCCTTTGAAATTTTTTTGCTCTCATCATTTTGTCTATAAATTTCTACCCAACATGAACCATCTCTTAATAGGCTATCTGGGAAATGTGAGATGTGGTAATATTTGTCAGGAGTAACTACATCTTTTTATTTGGTGGAATACGTTTTCTGTGAACTCTAGCTGAGAGTGGGATGGAAGCTTATTTGTAATTAAAAGTGGACCCATCAATAGGGGTTTCGTTTTCCCAGAAGGACCATGAAGCCACCAGTGGTGATACAAGGACATGCAGTGGAGATGATCAGGACTTGAGAGCTAGAAAGACAGGGATTTGAACCCAAGATGTCAAATGAGAAAGCAGTGTAATGGAGGCAGTGAGTACCACCCAGACCTCCCTTCTCAAGGATGGCATCCATTCACCCCACTGCCAAGGTCATTGACTGCTAATGGCCCATAGTGGGGACATTGCCAAGTCTCACCAAGACTGAACTTTTACTGAGAATGGACTGGACTGCTTCAGGGATTCAAAAGCCCAGCAATTGTACCTCAGTCGAGGGCAAGTCTGAAGAGTATCCCAGCTCAGAGCTCCTGTGGATCTGCCATGGCCTTTGTCGTGATTGCTCCAGGGTACAGCCTCTCCCTCTGCCCCTTCTTATTTCCCAGTTCTTTAAAGGTGTTTCAGAGGGGCTGGAGCAGTGCCTCAGGGGTTAGGGAGCTTGCCTAGCAGGCATGAGTATGTAAGTTCAAACCCCAGCACCTATAAACAACAGAGTCTTGAAGCAACAAAAGCCACATGAAGAACTAAATAAAAGGTGTTTCAGAGACGACTCCCAGTTAATCCCCTACATGCAAATTTTGATCTCAGCATTTATGATTGATACTTACCTTGAAGGATTTTTTCCACTGGGATTAAAGCATACATATGTACAGAGAAGGTGCTCAGCAAATTATTGTGATGCTTTTAAAGCCATGATCCATGTAGTCCACTTCCAGAGTTAAGCCACAGTTAAATAAAATGCAGTCTATTTAACCAAAATAATTTCAAATGATCCAAGTCCTTCACTTTTTCCATTAGGAGCAAGACTCTTGGTTGCAGGTTACAGAAAAGCTTGTCTGCATATACATATGGTTGGTAGGGAAGGTTCGTGAACCTATAAGGTCCAGTGGTAGACTTTTCTACATATCTGGATCCAGGGGATATCAGCTATGGCCAGACTCATCTGGAGGCTTATATGGGACAAGAACATACTTGAGTCCTTACCCCTCTCCATGTCAGGGCCACCACTTCCCCTTGTGCTCAAGCTACACTTCTTGTACGATGTCTCAGGACTTCTAAAAGTCAATAGCCAGCTAGGCTTTTTTTTTTTTTAAGAGTCAATTTTTATTTATTTTTTCATCTTTTTTGTTTGTTTTGTTTTGTTTCTGACACTTAGTTGCATATGTAGAGCTGGGGTTTGAACCCAGGTCCTTGAACATGCCAGGCAAATGCTATACCATTTAGTTCACCTCTCCAGCCTAGTCACATGCCATCCTAATGTTTGGCTTGTAAATCCAAGAATGTCACTTCTGACACCTTCTGTATTAGGGTTTTTCAGACAAACAGGACCAAAAGGACATTAGAGAGGTCAAGAAGTCCCAGATCTGCAATGAGTGAGCTGGAGATACAGAGAAGACAAAGCTGCAGTTTCTGTCTAAGCCCCAAAGCCTGAGAACCAGGAAAGCTGATGTGTTGGTTACAGTCCAAAATCTAGTTGACCTGAGACCCAAGAAGAGCTGATATTGAAGTTAAAGTCCACAGGCAGGAAAAGGCTAACGTCCCAGCTCAGGCACTCAGGCCAAAGGAGTTCCTTCTTACTTCACCTTTTTATTCTATTCCAGGTCTTCAAATCTTCTATTGATTAAATCAGAATAACAAGATAGAAAACCAACATGGATCTAGAAGATTCGAACTACACCACACACATATTAGATTTAACATATATCTGTAGAACACTATTTAACAATAGCAGTATACATTCTCAAATGCACCCATGGAACATTCTCCAGGACAAATCATATGCTAGGCCATAAAACAAGCCTCAATAAGTTTAAAAGAATTGAAATCATACAAAGTGTGTTCTCCAACCACAATGGAATAAATTTAAAAACCAATAAGAGCAAGAAATTTGGAAAATTCACAAATATGTGACACTTGAATGGCACACTTCTGAGTAACCAATGGGTCAGAAAGAAACCACAAAGGAAGCTAGAAAATACTTTGAGGTAGGTAAATATGAAGATGCAGTGAAGCACAACTTAAGGAATGCTGATAAAGTGGTATCTAGAGGTAAATATATAGCACAAATGCCTTAATTGAAAAAAGAAAAGTTTAAAATAATTAACCTAAGGCATTGTAAAAAAAGTTAGCTAAACATAAAATAAGTAGAAGAAAAATTATAAAGATTAGAATGGAAATTAATGCAACATAGACTAGAAAAGCAACAGAGAAAAATCAGCAAAACCAAAAGTTGGTTCTTTGAAAAGATCAATGGAATGAATAAACCTTTAGCTAAACTGATCAAGAAAAAGAGAAAACTAAAATTAGTAAAATCAAGAATGAAGCAGGATATTACTGTCAACTTTAAATAAACAAACAGGATTATAAGGAAGTATATTAGCAATTGAATGCCAAAATATAACTAGATGAGATGGACAAATTCCTAGAAAGACACAAACTACCGACACTGACTCAAGTAGAAACCAAAACCTGAATAAATCTACATTCAGTAAAGAATCAAGTAAGTATATTGTCATCATCTCAAGGCTAAATGCTTTTACTGGTGAATCTATGGACCATGTGAAAAAGAATTAGTACCAGTTCACAGATTCTTCCACAGCACAGGCCAGCCATGTGGAACTACACAAGATGTTTACTTGTGTAGATCATCTTTGGAGACCAGTTCCCAAAGTCCACCCTGTGCTTATAGACAATAAACAAAATTTTGGCCATGTACCTGGCTGTTTCCTGTTCAGGCTTTGAATCTTGGTTAACATAAAGTCCTTGAAGAAATAACACACTAAACTTGAATCAGTCATTTATATCTTTATTAAACCAAGGTCCTGGAAAATGAGATGCTTAATGATGTGATAAAGAGAATGAGCTATTTCAAAGCCCTAGGACTCATGGATGAGTAGGACAAAAATCAGATTCAGAAACTTACCCACGTTTTAAATTTTTATAGTGTCATTGCTAAGCCCTTTGTAGATAATAATAGCCCAGTGTGTCTCCTTGAGGGGGTCTACAGTAGGAATCTAGTCCCCAATCCAAAGCCATGAAGCCATAATAGCACAATTTTGGACAGGTACTGGCAGGTAGAGAATGGTTTTGTAGGCATCAGAGCCTGCCTAGAGCCCTCAAATCACAGATTAGTCCTGCAGTATGGTCTGCAGACAGCCTCCTAATGGACTCTCAGGCTACACTCACTAGAACAAAGATTCTATCTTTTTCCTTAAAGATCATGCTTCTCTTAGAGACTGGAGGGCCTAAGTCTTTGGAAATTGCTCTATAAATCTTGACCTCATAGTTATGTTGATCTTGGTAACCCAAAGCTACCAGCAACAGCAGAGGAGCCAAAAGGTTCATTCAATGCACTTGGCTAGTCTGATAGTTGTTCTGTTTGATTTCGGCAGGCAAATGATTCCCTGAGTGCACTGGGATGAAAACCCTAAACGGAGCACACAGCTTTCCTCCGTGTGTGGAGGTCTTTCGTTTATACCCCATATTTGATCTTACCTATACCTAGCACAGCCTTTGGCAAGAAATGTCTCACTGCATCAATTAATGCTTTAAATGGCTTGCTTAACTCTAGTTTCTGCACACATCCAGTTCATTAATTCTATTAGCAAAGGCTGTGATAGTTTAGGAGCAGTTGCAGGAGTTCATCTCTGGCAAAGATTCCCCTTTTGTGAAGTTGGTGGTTACCGCACCCAGGGTTTCCAACTTAATTGGAAACAGTGGCGTGTAATTTTGTTGTGGCGGTGTCTGTAGTTGTTAATTTAGCTGATTTAAATTCCATTAAGGTTTTGATGGAAACAATTCTACACTAATTAGCCAGCACCTCCATTTACTAGGAGTTGGCTTCAGGGAGGATGGGCTGGGTGCTTCCTTACTCTGGCTTTTTAAGCAAACTCCACAAGGGCACCAGGCCCCAGCTCTGGCTGTATTTGGCATTGAGAATCAAATCTTCAAAACTTCTAGTGTTTATAATCAAAACCAGAGTCTCGCCAGTGACTGAATGCTTGAATTTTGTTTTTCTAGCTGCATTTCCAATGACAGAATATCGAAGGCGTTTTGTGTATTGGCTCTTCCCTGGAGATCTGCTAGGATGAGATGAAAGCTTTATAACGTTGTTTCAAAAGAGAAGTTAACATCTTAAGAGTCTTCTTAAAAAAAAAAAAGAGCAAATATTTTCCATGTCATTATTTTATTAAGACTTCAGAGATTTTGAAAATCTGATACTTTTGTCTGCTCATTCTTGCAGACTGTGGTTTTTCTAAGTTTTCCATAGGACTGTTCAAGCTGATCAGAGAGCCCTATATTCTGAAATATTTACAAAGCACATATAAAGATCAATCACAGTTATTTCCCAAGACCAGGAGCAGGGCTCAGCTCTGAGGGGCGTAGACCCAAGACCCGCTGTCCCTGCCTTAGACGGTGGGTCCCTTTCCTCTTGCACAGGTAACTGTAGCCATATAGCTCCCAAATACTTCCTCTATGGTGTAATGGGAAATGTAGTTTTAAGCTGCAAATTTCAATTTGTAATTAAATTTGTTATTTTAAGCTGCAAATTCATTTCTGCACCACGATCGCCCTTGCAGCGGAATCTAGCGGGAGCGTCTCCTCCGGTGTCACCTTGGTAAGTACACGCTGCCTGTCGATTGTCTGCTTTCAGTGACAGCTCATATGTTAGCAGAGCTTTAATTGGACTGGGAAATGGGGTCTTGAGTCAGCCTGCTCGCTGCAGAGGTGCAAGGGGTATGTGTGTTACTGCACAGTGACAAAAGGATCCCACTAGCCACGGGGGAAATCCTCCCCCGCTTCATAGTAGTGTCACGTGGCCTCCCTGGGGTAGGGACTTTTTTCTTAATTCCTGTTTTCATCAGGCCTTAGTTTTTACCTACATGTTTGTCTGCTTTCAAAGTTCAAAGTTTAGCTTGCAGAAAGTGGAGATCTAAGGATTAACATCGCGCTATACTGTGGAAAAATAATTTGTTCTCATTCCCTTGTTGTTCGACTGTTTATTGAAAGTCTATTAGGGGATCAGGTAGACTAGCTTTTCCAAGGTAATCCGGGTTAAAGAAGTTTTGATATTTTCCTTAAAGGTAGCTTATTAACTATATATTAAATATTGCCTTAATACTTAAGGTTCATATACAAACAAGTAAACACGGGGGGTTTGAATTATGTGTTCTGAGTTTGGGATTTGGCTAGCTGATCTTCTGGGTTGTGTGTTAGAGTCTTTCTTAGAAGCAGTCATGAATAAGGTGTGATTCTGCTTGAAACCTGTCCACTGGAGGTGTATATACCAATAACTTTTTGTGTGGGGGGTGGGAGGCTGGGATTGAACCCAAGGTCTGGGGCTGGCTAAGCAAGTAGTCTACCACCACACTGCATCCCCAGCCCACCTATGATCCTAACAGAAGGCAGAAAGAGACAGGGAGAACACACTGGGAAGTTCAGAGAAAGGAATTACCTCAAGCTGGAAAGGCCACCAGAGGAAGCATGTTAACCAGTGCTGAAGGACACAAAAACATTGCAGTAGCAGAAGTGTGAGGTTGGGTGTTGAAGGCAGGCAAAAGATGAGCAAAATCCCACAAAGAATGGACATGGAGTTCAGGTCTTGGGAGCGTGGCAAGATGGAAGCGCGAATGACAGTTAGCTAGGACACTCAGACCCTGGAGCCTGGACATCATACAGTTGGCAGTGGGGGAAGGGTGGAGCAGGTGGTCGTGAAGGGTAGTGGGACATGATCAGAGAGGCCACGATGGCTGTATGAGTAGAAGCAGGGTGGACTGGAGATTGGGGAAGACAGAGGAAAGCAGGAAACTGGGAAGGCCTATGGGAACTTCCATGTTGTGCAGGTGATGGCCAAGTCCCTGTGAAGGTGGCAGAACACTGTCAATGGAAATTTGTGGCCTCAATTGGGGCAGGGGTGTCTGGCATCTGACAAAGTGTACACCATTGGTTTGGTTTATTTTTTTTTTTGCGGTGCTGGAGATTGGACCCAGGGCTTGGTGCACACTAGGCAACCACTCTACCACTGAGCTGCAGCCCCAGCCCTTATGTCACTGGTTTGGAAACACCCTCTGGGGGGAAAGGGACTGGAGGTGAGTTAGAGCATTGCTTCTCAAATGTTAATGTGTGCACAAGCGACATGGCATTCTGCAAAACTGCGGTTCTGCATTTCAAGTTCTCAGGTGAGGGCTGTGCTGCTGCTCTGGGGACCACACTTGGACTGGCAAGGAGCTGGAACTACTCACTTTGACTGGTTTTAGGCAGAGATGTATAACAGCTGAAGAATCTGTGAGGGGCTGGAGCAATGGCTCAGCAGTTATGGCACTTGCCTGGCATGTATGAGGATGCAGGTTTGAATTCCTGCACCATGTACACAATGAAGTGTTGGAGCAATGAAAACCACATGAAAAACTAAATAAAATTGATTCTCTCTCACTGTCCCCCTCTCTTAAAAAAAAAAAAAAAGAAAAAGAAAACAAATCTGTGAGACAGTGTCTCATTTGTTTCTAAGCATTTTTATTTCTTTAAATCACATGCTAAATGCAGCAGGAAGCTAGCACCTAGTTAAACTGGTATTTGTTTTTTAAGTTCTGACTTGAACCCTGGAAACTGTGGCCCCGTCCCTAGGAGGTGTACAACAGGCTTTCTGGTGTAGACCTTGTAAGCAACGCCTCAAGACAACCTCCTGCCCTCGGTTGCGGGGAGGCAGTGGGATGCCAGGAAGAGGAAGTGGATCCTGCTGTTGCTCCAGGAGCCTCCCTTCTGGGATTGGAGGGCTAGGGGCACACAACTTTGGGACTTGGCAGACATCAAGAAGAAAGGGTGCTTGTCAGAGGAGGCAGTTCCTCAAGCCCATCCTGCCACAGTGTCTCGAGTCAATTTGCAGCCGAGGAGGGATTGGGGGTTGCCCCGACGTGGTGTGGACCTCGGTCTACCACTAAAATGGCAGCAGGAAAGCTGGCAGTCATATCCGGGGTGGGCCTTGCAGCCTCACACCACTCCTGGCTTTGGAGTTGCTCTTCGTGGCTCTAAGGAGTACTGCCCCCATTCATTTGGTGTTGCTCCATGTGGGGAGACCAGCTGTGGCTTCCTGCCAGCCCTCCTGGCAGCAGACCCTAGTGTGAGTCAGAGGAGCTGGCCTTGAGCTCCTCCTCCTGGTTCTAGATAGGGGGTGTGCATGCTCATCAAGACATTTGGGGTTGTCTATATTATGGGATAAGTGTTGTCCCTCTTTGTCATCTTAGGATAAAAGCAAGGTCATATTTCTCTAATGGTCAAATGAGTAGAACCCCATCTGCCATCCACCACCTTGGGTCATTTTGAGTTGTCTTTCTTCTCTTGGGACAGCCATGCCAGGCTGTTTATTTGCATAATTTGGCCCTGGCCCCACCCAGCCTCACTTGTGGAAGTCAGAGCTCCTAAAGAGGGGCTGGACACCACCCACCCCAGTGGGGCTTGAGGTCTCTTGCCCAGCCGCATGCCAGTGTTGTCTGGCCTAAGCCTCCTGTAGTTTTCCCGCACCTGCAGGTCCAGGAGCTGGAGGATCAGCCTCACTGTCACATGGAATTTTTGCCAAAGTTCACGGCTTTGCATAGAGAGGCTGAGAGGTCCTGATGGACATCAGCAGCTTCTTGGAGTGGGGACAGACAGTGGTTCCCACCCAAGCCCAAGCCATTTGGTTTTCACTCACATGGGTCATTAATGTCCAAGCCCAGTGACAATGCTCAGAGTCCCCACTACACTGGTCTTGAACTCGGTTCACCCCAGACAATGGAGTGACTGGGCATTAGAATTGAGGACAGGAGTGCCTGTCCGGCCTCCCTCTCTCTTGTAATGAGTCCTTTCTCATTGGGGAGTTCCTTGGGGTCATTTTCAAGCATTGATCAGGAGTTGGGTCCAAAGTATCATCATTCTAATAATTAGAAGGCTAGAAGTTCTGGATTTAAACGACAAGGGTTCAAATCCTGGCTCTGCTAATGTTTACATGTCTTGCTGATCAGGGCCCGCATTCTGGAGCCAGGCTGACTGCCATCCACATTCCAAATCCTTGTCATCTCCTTGTGGGGCCTTGGGCAGGTCATGCAATCACTTGAGCCGCTTCCTGGCCATAAAACAGAGCTGATGAGACTCCCCCACGCTGCGGAAAGAAGTGAGTACGCACCTCACACTGTGTGTGGCACACGGGAGGCACCCAATAAATATTAGCTATCACCATGCAATGATACTTATTTAATAAGTAAGGAGTTGTGGGTTTTATTGGAAACAAAATAAGTCCGTCTGGGAAGGCCGACCACGAGCTCATAAATGCTGAGCACACCGTCCACCTGGTGGCCGCATCCCCAAATCTCTCATCAAAAACCTGGAGGAAATGAAAAGGCTTGTAATTTATAAACCCAGGCCCCTCCAGGGGCCAGCAGAGGGGAGGGCGGGGCGAGCACACACTCTGGGGCCTCGGAGGGGCCGCACAGGCAGCCCGAAAACAAAGCCGCACTTTGTCCTGTGACTTGGCTTTGCTTTTTGCCATAATATTTAATTAATTTTGAAATTTCAAATAACATTAAAATAAGATGTTTACATCTAGTAAAGAACTGAGAGTGGGTTAAAAAGGTTGAGAAAGCATGCAAGACCTAGAAAACGCACTGACGCTCACAAGGGACGTAGGCATCGCTGGGCACCGTCTGCTCGCCCTGCCAAGCGCCGCCCACCCCCGAGGTGGCAGTGGGTGGGTGGAGCACACGCAGCCCAGGCTGCCTAATTGGAAAAAGCTGGCACACGCACGGGCGCTTCAGGGCCCCGACCCTTCCTCGTGCTTTATAATGCTAATGAGCGGAACGTGAACAAATGTTCATTAAAGCCAGGTGAAGCCTGGTGCCCCTCCATCCTCAGGTTTTCGTTATTATTCCAGTTACCCCTTCGGATGTGGAGCCTAAATCCTTTATTCATTCTGAGGAGTCTGTTTGCTACTCTAGCTAAATAAAACTCCATGGTGAATCTTTTTTTTTCCTACCTTTTTTTTCATGCTACAGACTTAATAAAAATTTTAAAGTTAATAAAAGTGAAAAATACACTTGTAGAAACGTGTACACGTGCATGGCTTATTAAGCTGTTATGAAGCGCATTTGACAGATTGTGCCCAGAGTGTTACCGCTGCTGCCTGCACCCCCACCCCACCCTAGCTGCTCATTACCCCCAGGAGGGTGGGCTCGATCCTGGCTTCTCGCAGGAATGAATCCTTTTGCTTGATTTTGAACTTTATGAAATGGAATCGTACGGGATGCACGGTGCCATGTGGGATGGTTTATGGTAGGGAGACTGACCAGGCTGTTGGGTTTTATAGATCATTCATTCTCCTTGTTGTATAGTATCCACTGTGTGGTTCTTCGTGATTGGAGTGGGCATGTGTCCTCTGATGGGACTGGGTCTAGGGAAAGAGCATGTGACCTAGGCCAGCCAATTGGGATTTTCCAGTGGGAAAGCCGATGGGTATCTCTGTACCTCACGAGAGCAGTGTATCGTAGTAGATTCTGGAGTCTTGCTGTCTGGGTTCAGTTGGGTATGCGTTACTTAAATTCTGTTTCCTATCTTAGTTTCTTCATCTCCAAAAGGAATTTAATAATAATAGTAAAATAATGATAATATCTAGTCTACAGGGTGATTGCAAAGATTAAATCAGTGCTGAGCACCATACCAGCCACAGATTAAAGGCTGCTTGGATTTGGATTCCTGGGCTGCGAACCATGAAGGTGTGAGTCTGGGCTGCGGTGCTGCCGGGCTGCCTGCAGTGTGAACATTGAGTCTTTTGAGGTTCTCTGCGCACCCTGTGTCTGTCATGCCTCTGAGCCTTGCACGTGTTGCTCCCCAATCTGGTCTATCAGTTTCCTTTTTATTCCCACAGAAAACTATCATTCCCTCTTCTGTGCCTTAAAGGAAAGGGGTGGCCTAATGTCCTATAGATGGTCTTCCTGCACTCGCCCAAGTAAATACCATCCCTGTCCCTCTGGCCTGCATCGCTGACCCACAGCAAGCTGTGGTCTGCAGACTCCCAGGGGAGCCTCCTAAGATGGAATTTACCTTGTTCTGCACGCTGACATTTGCACTGGAGGTACGAAAGCATTTGTCAGTGAGTGAATCTACAGCTGCTTTAGCTTGAATCAAGACATGACATCAAATAATAAGCTTAAATATCTTTTATCCAAAATACATGGGATGAAAAGTATTTAAGATTATTGAGAGTTGTTATTGTTTTAAGAGAGAGAAAGTCCATTTTTTTCTTCTGGTTTTTGTTTTCCCTTCATTTATTTGTGTATGTGGTGCTGGTGATTAACCCTGGGACCTCAGGCATGCCAGGCAAGAGCTCTACTGCTGAGCCACCTCTCCAGCCTGAGTTGTTTTGTTTTGTTTTTTAATTGCAGATTTTCAGATTAGGGATACCCAAACTGTACTACTAGTTTTTGGAGTCTTCATCATAAATACTCACTAGAAAAAGAAAGAAAGGAAGGAGGGAGGGAAGAAAAGACTACTTTCGTTTAAGAATGTCTCTGATGAGGCAGTAAAAATTGTTAATTTTTGACCCTTGAGTACATGTTCATGCAATTTTAAATATTATGTGATGAGATGGGATTATGCATAAAGCACTTCTGTACACCAAACATTTTAGTTTGCATCTAGAATGTCCCCCAAGGGTCCATGTGTTAAAGACTTAGCCCCCAGTCATGGTTCTATTGGGTGGTGGTAGAACTTTAAGAGGTCTAGTGGGAAGGCCTCCAGCCATTGGGAAATGCCCTAGAAGGGGACAGTGGGAAGCCTGCCCCTTCCACCTCTCTCTTTTTTCTTTCTTTTTCTTTTTTTCATCCCAGCCACAAGATGAATAGATTTCTTTTGCCACATGTTCCTGCAATGTGTCCCTCACCCCCCAGAGGCTTAAAATGAATGTTTTTACCTAATCACAGACTGGAAACTCCAAAACCATGAGCCAAAATAAACTTTTTTCTATTTGTAAGTTGATTTATCTCAGGTATTTGTTATAGTAATGGAAAGCTGACTAACACACTGGAGAATGATGGCTGTCTCAAGAAGCCCCTGTGAGAATGAATTGCAAGCTGAATTAACTACTTTTTTCCATGGAACGCCATTTGTACTTAATGGAACAAGTGACAGACCAAGGCTATTCAGACTTGGGTTTTGGCAGATATTTTCTTGAAAATGAAGAGAACCTGTCACGTCAAGGAAAATAACTGTCAGTACTTGTTGCCAAAGATAAAATTTAAACTTTTTTTCTTTTGTGGTGCTCGGGACCAAACCCAAGAGCCTTGCACATTCTGGCCAAGGGTGCTGCCACTGAGCTTACCCCTCAGCCTCTAAAATTTAAAGTTAATGCAAGTAAAGGTTAGAATTTTAGAAAATATATAAATGCCACCATGAGCTTATCCCACTGCTTAATGACTTTTCTGATGAAATAGGTAGAGATCTTAATGAATGTGATCGAGCCAGAATTTTATGTCTCAATCTTTAATTAATTAGATTAGTAATTACATATATTTATGAGCTATAATGGAATGTTTTGATTTGTGCATACATGGTAGAAAAATTCAATCACCTTAATTAATATCTCTATGCCCTTATCTTCTTCTGTTCTTTGTTTCTTTATCTCTCTCTCTCTCTCTTTTTTTTTTTTTTTTTTGGAAAGCTGAGAATTTTCTAAGCAGTTTTGAAATACCCAATATATTATTTATGGTCACCATGCTGAATAATAGATCATGAAAACTTATTGCTTCTGTCTGAGACTTGGGACCCTTTGACCAACATCTTGCCTTTCCACAACACTGCTTCAGCCCCTTGCCTCTGATGATTACTGCTTTACTCTCCATTTCTATGAGATCTTTTTAAAATTCTATATATAAATGAGATCCTAGAGTATTTGTCTTTTTGTGCTTGACTCATTCCACTTAACACAATGTCCTCCTGGGTTGTCCATGTGATCACAAATGATGGACTTTCCTCCTTCTGAAAGGCTGAATAGTGTTTCGGTATATACCAGTTTCTTCCATTGATGGACAGTAGGTTATTTTCCACATCTTAGCTACTGCAGATAGTGCTGAAATAAATAAAAAAGCACAAGAGTGCAGGTGACTCTTCACTGTACCAATTTCAGTTCCTTTGGATGTACATCCAGTAGTGGAACGGCCAGATCATATAGTAATTCTATTTTTTTTGTTTGTTGTTGTTGTTTTAAGGAGACTCCATACTGCCTTCCAAAATAACCATATTTTATTTTCCAAAACAACTAATTTCTGTTCCCACAAACAGTGTATACAAGTTCTCTTCTTTCTACATCCTCACCAGCACTCATGTGATATAGATTTTATATTTGACCTTCTAAGATCGGTGATATTATGGTTGTAATTTTTTTTTAAGAAAGAGGAGACAGAGATAGAAGCAATTTTTATTTAGTTTTTTCATGTAACTTTCATTCCTTGGACATTTCATTGTGTACGTGGTGTTGGGGTTTGAACTTGCGTACTCACACATGCCAGGCAAGCGCCGTAACTGCCGAGCTACTGCTCCATCCCTTATGGTTGTAATTTAAATTTCCCTGATGATTAGAGATCTTGAACATTTTTTCATATATTTGCTTGCCATTTGTCTGCCTTCTTTTGAGGAATCTCTGTTAAAGTCCTGTGCCCATTTAAAAAATCAGGTTGTTTGTTTTCTTGCTATTGAGTTGTTTGAGTTCCGGATATATTTTGAATATTAGCCCCTTATCAGATTATGGCTTGCAGATATTTTTTCCAAATCTGAGGTCTGTCTCTTCACTCTGTTGTTTCCTTTGCTATGAAGATGCGTTTTAGTCTGATGTAATCCA
Source organism: Aplodontia rufa (assembly GCA_004027875.1). Taxonomy (NCBI): domain Eukaryota; kingdom Metazoa; phylum Chordata; class Mammalia; order Rodentia; family Aplodontiidae; genus Aplodontia; species Aplodontia rufa. The sequence continues at coordinate 25,364 of PVKS010006675.1, forward strand.
ATTCGTCTAAGTTTTGCTTCGTTGACTGTGCTTTTGGGTCCTATCCAAAAAATCACTGCCCAGTTATGTCCCACTCCTGACATGCACCTTCCCCTCTCTCGGTTGTGGCAGTCCTGCTCCTAGTACCAATGACTTCCACCCCTCATCTTCCCTGGTTCCAGCTACTGTCCTGTACTTCATCCCCAGAAACTCACCTGCCATGACTGATTGACAGATGAATTTCCCCAAGGAGAGGGAGCTGGGCTGACTTCCAGAACAGCTGCTGCTGGGCCACAACCTTGGGAGACAACACCTGCTGGCTGGTTGATCCCTTCGCATAGGGGTCTAGGAGGGATTTGGATGCTAATAGTGGGAGGCTGCAATCAATCCAGGAGGGGGAGACTGGGGCCTTGGAGACTGACAAGAGAAAATGATGGGGCAGGTCCATGTGACAAAGCCACTGTGCTCACATCCTTGCATGTGCCTGGAATTCCATGTTGGGAAGCACTTGTGAAAGGAAGAAGGGTAAAGGGAATGTTTGCTTCCACTTTTAGGGTGAGGCGGGGAGACAGGGATATTGTCCAGTATGATGCTATTTCAAGCTACGATGATTAAAACTTAAGTCCCACTATAATCTCACATCTTTAGTTTTCAGGGGAAAAGCACTTACTTAACTCTCAGCAAATCATAGAAAAGCATTTTTGTTAAATTCTTATCAATCTTTGACTAATGTTATATTTTAGTATTTTAAAATAGCTTTTCAATTCCCTTTTGAAGATCATTTTTCTTAAGATAGGAATCCCTTAGGTCTCATTTGTTTTTGCTTTCAAATTTTAAGTGTATTCTTTTGAAATATAACTGTAGACTCAAAAGAAGTTGCAAAAATAGTACAATGGGTGTGTAGGCCTCTATACCTCACATACCTTCACCCAATGATAATGATTTACAGAGTCATAGCACATTATCAGATCCAGGAACTTGACATTTGTACAATATTAGCAATGAAACTACAGACCTTATTTTATTTTATTACAAGAAAAAAAAACTCCCGTTTTACCTTTTTATAATTGTACTTCTTTTATCTTTAAAATACATCTTTTTTTTTAAAGAGAGAAGGACAACAAGAAAGAGAGAGAGAGAGAATCAATTTTTATTGAGTTTTTCACATGGTCTTGGTTGCTCCAACACTTAGCTGTGTATGTGGTGCTGGGGTTTGAACCTGTGTACTTGGCATGCCAGGCAAGCGCTGTAACGACTAAGCTACTGCTCCAGCCCACAGCTTTGTTTTAATGTAAGTTGCACTTCATAAAAGCATGTCTGAGGTTGGGCTAAGGCTGCTGTGCAGGGGTTGCCATGACATGGGCACTCCCTTTAGTGGGCCTGCAGGGCACCGCCGGTTAGCCAGGGAGCAGGAACCCCATGCTCAGCCATTGGCTGGAACCCAGGGAGGATTTTGGCTCTGCAGGTGCCCCTTAGCTCCCTCTAGCAGCAGTGTCAGACTTGGAGTGGGGCCTAGGGCAGGGCAAGAGAATCCAGGACTCCATCCACCCGCTCCAGGAGATTTTGGAGTTCGCCCATCTGCAAGGATTGTCACTTTGGGGCTTTGATTCAAGGCTTTGTTCTTTACACTTCTCTCTTTGCTGTGTGGAAGCCCCAGCTCCCCGACCTCCACCTTCAGGCTTCTACATGCCACTGCAATCTGCAATCCAAACTGCACAGAAATGGCCCCTGCCATGCAGTCAGCACCATGAGGAGACTTGTGACTTGCTTGGTGACTTTGGCTGGATGTTTCTAACTGCTGCTGGGAGACCTTTTTAAGATTTACCTGGAATGCATTTAATGAGGCTTTCTGAGAAGCAGTTTCACAGTCTGGCAGCTTCCTGTTGCCTGTGACTTCTGCTGCCATCCAAAGCTGATCGCTTGGTGTAGCTGCATCCCTACACCCATCTGCCTGAGCCAGAAAAGGCCTGGTCTTTTCTATGGAAGGTTCAAGGTCTAGGAGACTTATCTGGTGATGTCCTTCTTGCTGAAAGAGTCTTGAGGCATCACAAAGCAATACATGGCCAGAGACAGGTGAAGCCTATGGAGGGATATTCTGCTGCGAACACTGAGTTTACAACAATGAAATACCAAAGACACTTCAGAGGTCAACAATGATGTCACTGCCACCACTGGGCTGGAAAGTTTCTAGGATAAAGCTATCTTCTCATCAGTTTGAGATGGGTCTGGACCACTGCTCAATATAAAAAGGTGGGAACACTGACCTGGTAACACAGAAGTCAGAGAAATACAAGTGGGCATGGCCCCAAAGAAGATTATTGTTCAAAATTGACCCTGCTAACTTCTGGACTTGCTTGGAACCTATGATCTGATCCCTTTCCTCTTTTTCTGAATTCTCCTTTTAGAATAGGAATATTAATCATTCCCCTGTCCCACCGTTGTGTTTTGGAAATAACTGTGTTGTCTAGTTTGACAGCTTCATGAGTATGAACCTCAGGATGAGATGTATCATTTGTCTTATTCATTCCTAACTTGGGTGATACTTAGGAGAGGATTGTATGTAGAATTGACTTTGGAATGGGATGAGCCTTTTTGGTTTGAGTGTATAGGTGAATAATTTTTACATACAAAAGTGACACGAAATTTTGGGGAGCAAAGAGTATAGCACTATGAACGGATATTTTTTCATTACCCATGCAAACTCATAATTTAAAGTTCTAACCTCTAGTACTTCAGAATGTGACTGTATTAGAGACAGAGACTGTAAAGTGCAGATTAATTTAAAATTAACTTATGAGGGTAGGCTATAATCAATTGTCTGATGTCTTGTGAAAGAGGATTAGGATATTGGCATGAGCAAAGAAAACATTATATGAAGACACAGGGATAAGACAAACATTAAAAGCCAAGGAGAGTGGACTCCAAAGAAGTAATAATGCTTTCATCTTGACTCAGACATCCAGCCTCCAAAACTGCTAGAAAAAAAATATTTCTGTTGTTTAAGTCACTTGTTGTGGGTTTGTGGTACATGATTATTGCTGCCCTAGCTAAGTAAAATAATATAATATATGAAATTCTGAAAGTTCACAAAATATGATGTGCTAAAAAGTCAATAAATTTTGAATATGATGTGTCTTCGTGAGTTTCATGTGTTAAATCCGGATAAATTGTAATGTTATACAACCTAATACATTTTTAGAGATGTTTTGGGGAGGGGAGGGGAGGAATAAGGGTAAGTAATTGGGGGAGCATTCTTGGGGGTAAATCTAATCTTCAGAATCTATATATATATGATATTATTTCGTTAAAAACTTACATGATTGTTCAACAGATAAATTTCTCAATTAAAAAAACATGTCTGACTTGAGTCACCGCAGGATAGTGCTATGCACAGAGTAAACTGGGTGGGATTTAATGATGAGGGGCTAGAGAGGCCTTTGTGTGGATGCTGATGGGGATGCTTACTTGCTGTATGATCTTAGGGAAGGAACATGACCTCTCTGAGCTATGGTTTTGTCATCTCTGCAATATAATTAATAGTACCCTCTGCACAGAGATGCTGCAGGGGTCAGATGCATAGCATTTGAAGTGCTTGGTATGTCACAGGGCCACTGTTCATGGTTGGTCTTAGGTCAGGTAGCTTGGGAAACAAACTCAGAGATGGAGATCCTCGTGCAGCTAGATATGTGGGGAGTGCTCATGGGACTCACACCTGTGAGCTGGGAGAGTGGTACAGGGTTGGTGAGGGAGAAGTTGAACTGTGATATAGCATCTATAGGAAACTGAAATGGTTCTTCAGAGTTGTCGGGGCCTGTGTCACCCTGTCCTGACCAGCCCACTCCTGCGTGGGCTGCTTTCAGCAGGGACTTACTCTGGGGAAGGCTGGCAGCCATCAGCCCAGGGTAACACCTGAGGTCAGATTCTACCATGACCCTTAGCAGAAAGGGGATCTGGGCAGTGCACCCCAGCAGCTACCACAGTCACTATGATGGTGATGGCTTACAGGAAGGGGGACATCAAAAGCGGAGACAATTAATTAGGAGTTTTTCATCTTTCCTAGGCACATGTGGATGGCTTGATGTTCCAGAAGCAGCTACTTTCTTTTCTATTTTAGAGCATTGAAGGGGATCTTTATACAGGTTCAAGAAGAGCTAATTTGGGGGGAGAGAGAAAAAAAGCCACAGATTCTATTTTCTATATAGCTGCTAAAGGGAATTTCCTAAAAACTCTCGCTGCCAGCTCCATAAACGAACCCCATTTTGTACAATCCTGCCCTCTACGAGGAATGCCTCGAAGTGAGTTGTGAAGTCAGACATTTAATGACTTTTCAAGAAATTCCTTCTCAGGCTGCCAAGGACGAGTTGGTATCAGTAATGTGAAATGCTCGTGTTAGTTTAGTAATAGTTGGAAGTCTCCTGGAAGTCTCCGAGCCAAGGCCCATGAGCGAGTCCGAAGAAGGATGCCAAGTCTCTAACAGGAGAGATTTATTTGTATCTTCTCTCTCTATGCAGCCACTAGAGAGACTAGATAGTGGGATTCTGAGATACTATAATGTGGCTGCAAGTACCAGTAGACTTCCCATAAAGACCCGAATCCCTGTGCTGTGATGACTGCTGGGGGCGGTGGCATGTGCCTGTGATCCCAGAGACTTTAGGGACTAAGGCAGGAGAATCACAAGTTGAAGGACAGCCTGGCAACTTAGCAAGACCCTGACTCATTATAATTTTTTTTTAATTTAAAGAGAGAGAGGAACAGTGAGTGAGAGAGAGAGAGAGAGAGAGAATCAATTTTGTTTTAGTTTTTCATGTGGCTTTCACATTTTGTTGTGTACGTGGTGCTGGGGTTTGAACCTGTGTCTTTGCACATGCCAGGCAAGTGCCTTAACTGCTGTGCCACAGCTCCAGCCCTGCGTAATAAAAATTTTTTTAAAAAGGCTGGGGATGTAGCTCAGTTTAGAGTGCTTGCCTAACATGCAAGGCCTGAGTTCAATCCCCAGCACCATGAAGGAAAAAAAAAAGTACACTGTGTAAGCTTGATTTAATCTAGTTTGGTTTATAAGCATTGTGATGTCACAATGTCACATCTTCTTTTATAAGGGAAAGACATTAAGTGTGACATCAGGAGTTTTCAAGAGTCTTCCTGATTTGTTAGTGTCTCTTTGAAGAAAACTTCTTTGGTCAGTGATCCGAGCAACTGTATGCCTTTATTTGTGAATAAATAACAATACCGCCCGCAGCACATAATAGACAAATAACAACATTAAGAATTTTCATAAATTGGGATTTTTTTGCCAGAAAACTTGATAAATGCTTGTTGTCTTTCTGCAACTAGCCATCCTGGGTATTTGGGGACAGGGGTCTTTACTAACACAGTGTCATATCTGTCACAAAGATATAAGCTCTCCCACCCCCCAGAACTGAGGGATTTTCAGCCTTCAGGTCACTGTTCACCTCTCTCCTTCTCTTTCTCTGCCTCCGTCCCTGACCAAGGGAGGGAAGTTCCACCACCCTAGGGGCACTTAAGTGGCACATATCACCCTTCTTGCACCTGGGGAGGTCTGGGGAGCAGGAGGCAGATCTGGATTCCTTTCGTATCCCCACAGGACCCTGAACAGACTGCTAGAATCCAGTGATTGTTGGAAACTGGATGGACTTTTCTGTTACCCCTTATTAACAGTGTCAGTGAAGATATGAGCTAATCAGCAGTGACAAACTACAAATTAGTCATGTTTAGTTACATCAGCGATCTGGGTTCATTCCTAGAAATATTACTGAGCAGTTTTGCCTTTTAAATCAGAAGCTTTGATGAACTCATTTATTGGACAGGTTAAAAGGCACTGTTCTGAGAGTCAGATGAAGCCTGAGTTCACAGTCAGGTGAACTTAGGGATGTGGCCAAACCACCTAAAGGCACAGTGTCTTCATCAGTTAAGTTGGGTGATACTAATGTTTCCTCTTCCGTAGGCTTGCTTTATGGGGTGGGTGACAGCAAGTGCTTAGTATAGATGCTTCTTGACCTAGGGATGGGTTATGCCCTATAAGCCCATCATAAGTTGGAAATATTGTAAGTAGAAAGTGCATTGAATACACCTAGCCCACCAAGCATCCTAGCTTAGCAACCAATGCCCCAGAGTGTTGGTTGTTGGTTGTTGGACTCCCAAACTGACCAAGAGCTGTGGTCACTGTGCAGCTCAGAAACTTGAGAGAGTATTGGAGCAAATATGGCGAGCCCAGGAGAGACCAAAATTCAAAATTCAAAGTATGGCTTCTACTGGATGTAAATTGCTTTTGTACCTTTATAAAGTTGAACCATCCTCAGTAGCAGATCATCTGTAAATGGTGGCTGTAGTTATTACTAGGTTAACCATACAATATGACATCCAAATCAAGAAACTTGGACAGTAAAGAGGAGCATAAAATAATTAATATGGCAACTTTTCTGAAGACTTTACTTATTGACCAATGAATTCGTTTATTATATTGGTGGATCTTTAAAGTGGTTCTATTCAAAAGCTATTTTCAAAGATAAAGTTCTTTTGAGTAGTAAAATAACACATATCTGGAGCTGGAGCTGTGGCTCAATGGGTTCAGCGCTTGCCTGGCGAGCATGAGGACCTGGGTTCAAATCCCAGCACCACGTACACAACTGAGTGTTGGAGCAACTAAGGCCATGTGAAAAACTAAATAAAGTTGTTTCTCTCTTTCTCTGTCTCTCTCACTGTCCCTCTCTCTTTAAAAAAAAAAATAACATGTATCTGCACGAACAACTTTGAAAATTTTTGTTTGTTATCGTAACATTAAAAAATTTAGAGAGAATATTCATTTTTTAAGAGGTACAGTGAGAGAGAGAGAGAGAGAGAATCAACTTTATTTCACTTTTCATGTGGCCTTCATTGCTCTGACACTTCATTGTGTACATGGTGCTGGGGTTTAAAACCCTCACACTTGTGCATGCCAGGCAGGCGCCATAACCTCTGAGCTACTGCTCCAGCCCCAGAATTTTATTCTTGACACATTTTTGTATACTTTGATTAATTTCTTGGCTTATTTATCATGGTATTTCTTTTCTACCATGATAGAAAAGTTTTACTTTTTTTCATAAAACTGCTTGCAATTTTGAATTAATAAATTTGAAATTGTTGATACCTTAATTGGCTCCTCCCTGCAGACCATAATATATTTCAGAAGACACTCTTTACAAGTATACAGGGACCTTGTAAGCTGAGAACAATTCTGCAAAATGAAGGCTATTCTTAATTCTTATTTTTCTATTTGAAATGTATAAATAATTCAACCTGCATATTTCTCTGGTAATTTTGGATTCTATTCAGAATGCCTTTCTTTGATAAAAATGTCTATTATACAACTTGCCAATAAGTTGTTTCTATTTATAATTCTTTTGAATGATTCACCACATTTAGATTCAAAATTGTAGGCCTTCTCAATTACATTCTATTCTAGGACAGATTTTAAATTTATCTGAATAAAAAAATAGGAGTGCCATCAAAATAATCTTCTCACAGGTTAAGATAGTCCAGGACACAATTATAGAATTTCAAAATTAAATCCTGGACTTCATTGTCTCCCCTCCTCCGCTCCTCCCCTTTGGATTTATTTATTTTTGTAGTTCTGGTGATTGAACTCAGGGTGCTCCTGAGCTATATCCCTAGCCATTTTAAAAATTAAAAAGAAAAAAATTAGACCGAGTCTTACTAAGTTGTCCAGGCTGGCCTTGAATTTGTGATCCTACTGCCTCAGCCTCCAGAGAAGCTGAGATCATAGGTGTGTGCCTATCACCTGGTTAGCAAGTGATACTTTTTTTTTTTTAAAGAGAGAGAGAATCAGTTTTATTTATTTTTTCATCTGGATTTTTTTTCCCTCCACTTAGTTGTGCACACGTGGTGCTGGGGTTCAAACTCAGATCCTTGCACCTGCCAGGCAAGAGCTCTACTGCTGAGCCAGCACTCCAGCCCCAAGTAAGTGATATCTTAAAGGTAACCTCATAATGGGTGCTAGTTGCAAGTTGCACATTTATCTATAACTTTGATATTTAAATTTTCACAGAAAATTTCCTTCAACCTTTTCAAGGTGATTGCTACCAAAAGGTTTTATTGCAATAAAAAAAATGTTATCAAACAATGCAATACATAATGGTTGTTGATAAGCTACCTGTATAAAGTAAATAACACAAACCATTGTAAGCAATATCTAAACGGTGGTCTGTATGCTCTGTGATGAACTGATCAACCTTTGTTTCCTGCACATATTTCACTTAATTAACCTCTGCCTTCTCAAAATTTCCACCAATCCTGTTGATGTGTAGACAGGCAGTTTCATGGGCCTCCCAGGCCACCAGGGCCTGGTGATGAGAGGTGATGGGCAACAGGGTGAATACACCTTTCACCACCACTGTGTCCCTGGGAACTCATTTTGGGACACACTGGATTTTATTATGCCATCTTTAAATGGAGTATTTCCTGCGCCCTATCAGAGAACACCTGGGGAAATGGAGAAGGACAGTGCTGGCCATCCTTTAGCTCCTACCAGGAGTTAGAGCAGGAACTCAGTTTGCTGCACGTGTGCCTCATCAGTATTCAGAAAGCCAAGTAGAGCTCAAACACCCCCAGCTGGCTCGATGAATTCCAGTGTTATTAATAATGTTTTCTTTTTTTTAAATAAAAGATCTGATCTGTGCTAACAGCCTGGGAGGGTCCTGAGAAGCCTGATGCACAGTCACCCCAGTTACCATGAATTGCTTTGGTTATTTGGGACTTCCTGGTAAAACTTACTATTGCACTATGAACAACTTCAACATAATAAAATGACCCTGTATTTAAATATAAAGGAAAGAATGAAGTTGGTGCCATTTAGAATGTGACAATGTGAAGTTAAAAAATGAAGGGCCCACATTGTATTGTTGTATTGTGTGCATGTTCTAATATGTAACAACAAATCCCACCATATTTACAACTATAATGCACCAATAAAAAATGTGGGGGAAATTAGAAGGATGAGTGGCCACCAACTGGCTCATTCCGAAATCACAATTTCTCTCTCTTGGAAGCCAAAACTCAGGGACAACTTCAGAACATTTTCTTAATGGTCTGGAGCTATCTCAGTTAAAGCTGGCTCAGGTCTCAAGGGGGAGGGGGAAAGGAGTAATCTATCTTCTTTTTTCTTCAAAAGTCTAGGGCCTGCATGAGTCTGGACCTATAGCACTGAGGTTCCCTTTTAACTGGGCCCGGGGTGAAGTTTCAGGAGGAAACCACTGCCTTTGTAGGGGGTGAGGGGTGGCACAGAGAAGGGATGTTAGAAGTCCAGAGTTGTGTTGGAGACCAGCTGTATACAAGTTGTGTAAACTTTATTGTCTGAGGGCTTCATCACCTGTAAAATGGCCCTCCTAGCATGGGCTGCCAACACATCTGGGTCAGAACAGCTGGGAACAATTTTTAGTTGGAAAAATAACTTATGTGAAAAAGGAGCATAAACTTTCATCATATACTGGCTGGTTATAAACTGAGGCATGTCAGGGAAGAATTCTAATGGCTTGTGTTTCTGTTTGGTTGTAGGCAGACTTTTCAGGGGCACATTTCCCAGGTGACAGGTTCCTATAATAAAATGAACAGGATCACCTTATTAGCTTTCTTGAGTCCTTTACTAGTGGATTTTGGGAAACAGATGCTAAATGTTTAGCAAAACTTATGGATGGCCTTGTTAGGGCTTTTCCAAAGGATCCCTAGCTAAGCATTTTGTCAGTAGGAAAAGCATTTCTAAGTCAACAAGTGTGACTTAATGCAGACTAAAATCTCCTTTCTGACTGTCCAATAGTGCCATGGACTTGTGTGACCAGATGATTGTGACTAGAGCAGTCTAGATAGGAGAAGACAGCAGAAGGGGTGCTGTCCAGAAGCAGAGTAAAACCATATTTTAAATTTGGAATCACTTATAGTTTTAATCATCAGATATCCTGCTCTTTCTCTGGTTGAGAGAGCAAAAAGCATGAGTGGGCCTCAGTCCAGAGTGCTTGAGAAGCAACACTACAAGGGGTTCTCGTGAACTTGACATTGTCCACTCTGAAGGTGCTTTCTGTCTGCCCAAAAGGCAAGATAAAAGGGTGATTTTTAAATTTTTCATTTGACCTGTTATTCAACTATTCTTTAAATGTTTTCTGGTTTCTAATTTTAAAGTTTTTATTGTGGTTAAAATGTACAAAACTTAACATTTACCATTTTAACCATTTGGAAGTAATGATTCCATTTACCAAGTATATTTACAACATTGTAGAACCTTCTAATTCCAAAACTTGATATTTAATTTTTTAAGCTTCTCCCAGATTCGACACTTAAGCATTAACAGGGAAAAATATATGATTTTTCGAAGACGGAGCAATTGTTTGCTTTTTTCGTAAGCTGTTCCTGAGACTAGCTTGTTAGGTTTGTCTGTATCAGTCCACATACTGCACCTCACTTTTTAAAAACTTTACTGTTATTCTAGGATGGTTATAAACCCAGGAAAAATTACAATGCTTCTAAGAGAAATTTCAGCAGGGGCTTTGGCACAGGAGCTGTGGGGACCTATATAATGTTCTTATTTGGAAGAAGGTTGTTCAAGCTCCAGAATGATTAGGTATCACTGGGTGGGTTAATTAAATAGAGGAATGGATAGGAGTTTATTTTCTAAATGTCCTCAATTCAAGTTGTATTTAGATATCATGTAAAATGAAGGTCATTGTTAAACAAAATCTCAGAATATGCAAGCATTGAAGAAAATAAAACAGACCTGAGTAACATCAGAATTTTCACCTTTATGAAGTACATGATCTTCAGATCTTGTCACTGTGGTGTTTACAAACATTCATCTCTCCTACCTGTCCCAAATGAACCTAAGTGGCCTCTCACCAGCCACAACCCAGCTCCAGGTAGCTGCAAGTCTTCTTGAAGTTCCATTTGGATTATTTATGGTCTATTCTTGGTCCCACAGTTGCAAAAGGCTCAGAATTGAAAAGTTTCGTTATAAATGACCCTTAGAGAAAAAAATGGAAATGAGACTGTTGGTTGAATTTAACAATTTGTTATATGTGTCAAATAGATGTATATGATGTGAGTATGACAAATGTTAGCATTTGTTAAGCCATTATGTCTACTATAGGGTTTTATTCTCTGTACCTTTTGGGATTTGATAGGTGTTCCTAATCCCGGGCAGTTGTATCTGCATATCCTTTCAAAAAGGCTTAATTGTTGCTTCCAGCCCCAAAGAGGATCCCCCAATGTTGCTCCAGGGACTGTTCCCTTACAGGGAAAGAACTTTTTCAATAAGGACTCAAGATTGTCCCCATGCTGTCTGGTTCAGAAACTGTAGTGAGTGAATTCAGAAAACAAATTGTTCTGATTCTTTTGAGCTTTGAGGCTTTGAACAAAATAATGAATATCCCTTAGTAATTAACATGCCTTGTTTGTTTTTAGTTCTTTTGAGAGTAATCAGGGAAAGGAATGGAGGGAAAGGAGGGCTCACAGGGCCCCCAGAAGCACTTTGGCACTCTCCAAGGCAGGAGCCGCTGAATGCCGCAGTGGGGGTCAGTGGCTAAGTGGGTCCTATTTGTATGTTATTCAATAACACCAGGGAACGTGCTTGTAGTTCAAAGCACTGCTCTCTGAGTGTCTCCAGTCAGCATCATATAGCTTTACTAAATGCTTTTGGAAATGCCAGCGCATGTCACCGTACAAGTGTCTTTGAGTAGTTGTCTGAGGGGATAAAGCTAAGGAAAGGAAGAGGGCAGACAGAGGGCATCTGACCACAAAGACTCAGAATCTCACTGGTTTGTGGAGGAATTTTTTGGCTAGTACCTCTGGGAAGTGGGGTGGTTTATAGCCGATTCCCAGGCATAGACGGTTTTAGAAACAAAGAGGCTGTTGGGATGCTGGATAGGGACGAGACTCAGCTGCAAGTACAGGGGACCCCGCTCAGGAGCCTGAGGTGATTTGTTATCTTGCACAACAAGGAGCTGAGCTCTGCCTGGGCCCTCCAGGGTGGGCTGCCTTGTCTGTGGTTTCTGGATTGTTCTCTTCTCAGCGCGGGCCTCCCTTCCCACTAGCCTCATACTCACCCACGGTGGTGTCTTCTGGTCTGTGTGGCTCCAGGCTTGCCTGACCCATGTACAGGCCCCATGACAGCTCTGCCCTTTACTGCTCCTGGACCCTGCTTCCTCTGGTTGTTGTGAGAATTAAGTGAATTAATATTTATGAAGTGCTTGGAATAGTGCGAGGTCCATAGTAAACCCCAGGAAGTGCCGCTCATTATCATGACAATCTCTTATGAAGTTCCTAACTTCCAAGCCTGGGTTTCCTCATCTGTGCAATGGACAGGTCTACACACCATTTTGAGGATTAAATAGACAGTGTTTGTTCCACTCTTGCAATGTAAGGAGCTAGGAGCTAGGAGCTTGGTCAATGATCACATATCTATTTTCAATGCTTTTTGTTTGACAAAGTTATTCTTACTCCTATGATATATTTGGTCCCCATAATAACCTAATGAGAGAATAGGTCAAATATTGTGCTCCTTTTATAGCAGAGAAACTGAGGCACAAAGTAACTAAATGTGCTTGCTAAGACTCACTCCATGGGTAAATGGTGGAGCCCAAAGTCAGCACAGCATTTCCTGATGATTTCTAGAGCAGATCTTCCACAGTTTAAGCATTTAGGCAAAGACTTCATGGCTGGAGGGGAACTTCCCTGGACAAAAGTATAGTATTCACTCAGCAATGCAGTCCCACTGAAGAATTGTAAGTGGTTTGATTTAGGGGAAAGAGGGAAGAAGTGACCAGGAGAGAAAATAACTCTTTCAAACACGTGCTCTCAAGGGGAAGCTGAGAATGATCCGTGTGGTGCTGGATTGGATTGGTGACTCAGTATAAACTCGTGTTTAGCTTAGCAAACCTACGGGTGGTTACGTATAGAAGCATTTGCAGATGTGTGTAAATGCACTGGTTAGTATCCCACATCATTTCCTTGCTCTGTCAACTGAGAGAGGCTAGAAGCAACAGTACCCCAGTCGTCAGGAGCACACCCTGTACCCAGATCTTGGTTTCTAAAACCATTCTCCAGTTAAAGGAACCAGAGCTCCTTGGAGAAATGGCTGGTTCTAGGGCTGGACAGATGACATACAAGAGGATCCTGTAGTGCCAGAATGTAAAGCAGTACTTAAAGACAGGAGTTTGTCAAAGGGATGCAGGAGTCAAGTAAAAAGTCTCCCAGTGGTCAAAGATTCAACAATTTGAGCAAAAAATAAGGTAGTACAAAATTATAGGAAGATATAAGCACATACATGCTAATATAAATAAATGACTGAATCAATCAGCAAATGGGGGGAAGAGACAAATCTCCCCACAGAAGAACGCCAAGTAATTTTTGTGGAGGTATTCCTCCCTCAAGGAGGTGGAATGTAACCCCTCCTCCTTTAAGTGTGGGCTGTGTTTAAGGACTTCCTTCACAAGCCCAGGATGGAAAGAAGGGGGAAGGAGAAACATTACAGCGGAGAAGGTTGGCCAACTCTTGCTCAGCTGGGATATCAAGGTTAATGTCAACAGTCATGAATCATCTTGATGGTGTGGCGCCTTCATGAGATATCAGGCGAATGGCACTTCTCTGTGGTGTTCCTTCCCAACCCCACGTTAGACTGGGGTTGATAGCCCCAGTCTAACAAGGAGAAACACATCCAACCAACACATATTGAAGAACACTCTATAAAATCCCTGACAAAGATTCCTCAAAACCGTCAAGGTCATCAAAAACAAGGAAACTCTGAGAAACTGTCATGGCCAAGAGGAGCCTAGAAAAACAAGGCAACACTAAATGTAAAGAGGACCACAGAGGAATTCCAAATGTTATTTGTACAATGGAAGCCTCATTAGTGTAGGACCGTGGTCTCCCGAGGGTGCTACATTGAGTGCCAGAACTCACTGGAATGTATAACTTTCCTTGATCATTCAGTAAATTGGTTATTTTGCATTAGAATCTTGTGATTGTACAGCAGTGTCCCCATGCCTTGAATCAGGATGATCACCATCGGCTGGTCCTGGGGTAATCTCTAGGAATTTCAGGGATGAAAACGAGTTTGCCCAGAGGAACTCTCAGCCTCTGACCAGGGGGAGGGTAATCTGATCTTCATAGTGCTTACTGATGATATGTTAATCGATAAGCCACAACTGTTGGTAACTCCAGAATTTTGAAATATAGATTTAATACATTGGTGAAAATCCTGCCGGTTCATATATGATTAGGGAAAGGCAAAAAATATTGGAAGGAAAACAATTGGAAGAATTTGGAAAGCTACTTTTGGCATAGAAGCCTGGGCTGTACTTCTAATCCTGAGCTACTGTGCAGGTTGTGGTACCTCCTTTAGACTGGATTGTGGGGGACCTGGCCCTTTACCCTAAGCTTTAAAGGGCCATATGTTAGTCTTTTTCTCTCCATGAGAACAGTAGCTCACAGGGCCAAAGGGCTATGCCCACTTTGAGCCCACTGTAGTAGAAGAAATTCTAAGATGACACCCATCCCGACTCCTGCATCTTCCTGCTTTTTAAGTGTGGGTGGGACCTATGAATACAGTGGATGTCACTCCTGTGATTAGGTTACTTTATATGGAAAAAGTGAAGGGATTGTACACACAAAATTATAGCTCCTCATCAGTTGACTATAAGTTAATAAAAAGGATTGTCCTGGAGGGCCCTGACTTAATCAGGTGAAATCCCTTAAAGGAGGATGGAATCTTCCCGAAAGGAAAGACACGCCTGCTGGCCTTGAGGAAGTAAGTTTCTATTCAGGCTACATCCTGCAGGGAATGGGTCCTGCCAACAATCGGCTTGGAAGAGGACCCCAAGCTCAGCGGAGACTGCGGCCCTGGCTGACACTTTGATTACAGTCTGGTTGAGCCCCTGAAGTCTGGTAAGCAGATGAGCCAGTTAAGCCATGTGTGGACTCGGGACCCATGGAAACCATGACACAAAGAATATGTGTTGTGGGAAGCCTTTAAATTTGTGGTGATTCGAGTTGCATCATAGAATATTAATTCACCAGTGCTTCATCTTCTACTCTAGTAGAACACAAAGTGTGGTCTGCTTCCTACAGGTCCATGATGAGCTAAGTGTAGAAGGTGAGAGTAGATGATCAGAACTTTCCAAGGCAACATTTTAATTATGTTTTACTGAAGTACTGGTTCACAGAGAAATGGGAATTTGAAAAAAAAAAAAAAAAACAAAGTATTGTTCTTCACCACGGAAGTACTATTCTAGTTCATGATCTGCCTCCCTAGAATCCTAAATTCCCTAGCCAAATCTGAACCAGCTTCTAAACCCTGGCCCAGTCCTCTTTCTTTGATCTGCCTGTGTAAGAGTAGATAATGTTGCTAATGAACAGACCCATGGGCCTGGGTATGGCTGAGGGAGGGCTCTTTAATAAGGGGGTGCCTGTGGAATTTAGGATGGTGGGTTCACATGTACCTTCAAAATGCTCAAGAGAAGGTTGGGAAGACAAGAGGGAGTGTCCTGGGCCAAGAGGCTGTGGATAGCTATTCACATGTTATCTCAGAGTTCCCTGCCAAACACTGGGACGCTCCCAAATTCTAAACCTAAACATGGCTTTCAGGTCATTGTGAAGGTCTGTTGGTCAAATAGGATGAGGGAACATGTTTTATCTAATATCATGTTAACTGTTTTTGGTGTTTTTTTTTTTGTTTTGTTTTGTTTTGTTTTAAGGAAGAGAATGAGAGAGGGTTGTTTTTTTAAAAAATTTTTTCATCTTTTTTTTTTCCTCCTTCACTTAGTTGTGCTGGAGATTAAACCTGGGTCCTTGTGCATGCCAGGCAAATGCTCTACTGCTGAGCCACCTCTCCAGTCCCTTGACTTATGTTTTTAAACTAGCTAAGTTGGCCTCCATTTTTATCTTGCTCTGGCCTTGCAAATGTTAGGCATGATTGAGCCTGGAGTGCTATCTTTGCTTATGGGACAACCCAAGTTCTTTTTCCAGTGACTGAAAACTTGGAACCCTGAGCAGCTTAAATGGAAGATTATATTTGTTTATTTCTTTAGTGATACCATACCACACGATAATTAGCACAGAAGGGTTTTCTGCACTGATTATGCTTTGAATTTTTTTTATGCTTTTCTTCTCGGTTGCATGGTAGTGGGTGCTGTGGTTTGAATGTGTCCCTCGACAGGCCTGTGTTGGGAATGGAATGCCCAGTGCAACAGTGTTGGGAGCCGAGGTCTTGTGGGTGAAGCTTGTGGGCTCCTGCCATCATCATGGGAGAAGGTTCACTATCAAAGGCCAAGTTTTGACCCTTTTTTCTCTTTCTCTTGTCCTGCTACCTACCACCATGGAATGATGCAACAAAAAGGCCCTCACCAGATGCTAGTCCCTTGATCTTAGATTTCCCAGACTCTAGAGCCATGAATCCCATTATAAGTTATCCAGCCTCAGGTATTCTGTTATCAAAAAACGGACTAAGACAGCAGGTGCTGTACAATGTGGCAGTGGGAGTCCAGGAGTCAGTGCCTTCCTTGAGCAGCATTTCAGATCCACAGCAGGAGGAGGATGCTGCAAGTTACCTTGCATTAGCCCCAGTATAACAGCCCGCAAAGACCCTAACGCCTGGCAGCTATAAATGTTACCTTATGTGTCAAGAGACTTTGTAGTTGTGGTTAAGGGTTATCCTAGATTATCCAGGTGGGTCCTAGATGCAGTCACAAGTGACTTTGGAAGAGGAAGGCAGAGGGAGCTTTGACACAGAAGAGGAAGGCATAGGTCGCCCAAGCAAGACCATGGGGATCTATGCAGATGGAGAGAGGGCCCAGATCACAGGAGTGCTTGGAAAGCAGCTCTAGAAGCTGGAGAAGACAAAAGGATTCTCCCACACAGCCTCAGGATCTTGATGTTGGCCTTGTGAAGCCATGTTCAGATTCGAGCCTCCAGAACCAAAGGAAAAGAAATGTGTATTGTTTTAAGTCAGCAACTTTGTGGTAAAAGCACAACAAAAATTGAGGCTGTTTCTTTGTGGTGGGGTGATGGGGAGTCTTTCCCACTTCTTGCTTTGTTCTCCACGGAAGCCCAGGATTGCTATGAAAGACTGGAAGCTGGTGAGGCCAAGCAAGTACCACGCGGTGGGAGAGGGTGGTCTTCCCGCACCACCTTTCCTGGGGCACAGAGGACCTCAGGCCATGTGAACACAGCTGCTGTGCTTTGTCCAAATGGCCTTTATTTGCTCTTCTCAGCTCCAAGCCCTTGAACCTATTTTCGCAGGTGTATGTTTAAGCCCAGCCTGGAAAAGTCCTGGGGCAAGTGACTTGAGTAGGGTCTGCATATCCACAATGGGCTCACGGGTGCTCGCTTTCATCTCTTCTTGACAGATGGGTCATTTTTTCTCTGAATCATATCTGTCAATCACAGTGGTCTCCCTATGACTAAAAACCCAAATTGCTAAACTAGTTTAACTTTGGATCTGACTTGCATCAGAATGAAAACTGTCAAGAATGGAGCTTACTGCCCCAAGGTCCCACCGCTGCTACCTGCACAGCAGTTCAGGGTTTGCTGACAGTTATCTCCACGTGAGAAGCAGCCCAGCTTCCAGAAGTCCCATATCTGTTTCCTTGGGTGTTAAACACATTCCACCAGAGATGTTGCTGTTTGTGCTTTTCTCCTCTGGTGATGAAGGAGCCCCTCTGAGGAAGGGGACACTTCTCTTCCTTGCCATGCACCCCACCTTCCTTCGACTTTCCACCAACTCAAGCAGCAACTGCCTGAAGTGGACACTTAATAATCAGCCCACTGAGTGGTTAGAAGCTTTCCAACATGGGTTGGTGACAACAGCATGTTGAATACTTTTGGTAGCTAGCTGATTAATGTGTGTTCGTATCTAAAGTGTCTATTTGGTCTTCATGATCTCTCTCTGATCTCAGTATAATCAATAGTAATAGTTTCATTAGAAAATTGAAGGGTGAGAAAGGTGTGACTTAGAAAAAGATCGCATTGCAACTTACTGGCAGAGTTCACATTAGAAAGTGGTCCCTACTCTGCTGTCCTTGCCACTGCCCCATGGCGCTTTCCTCCATCTGGTTGACCTACGGTAGACTGTGAAGCCATGATGCTTTTGTAAGTGGGGAGACTGGGATCCCGGGCATCTGAGCTTCAGCCTGACTGACATGGAAGGAAGGCTGGCTTCATACTGAATGAGTCTAAAGTGTCTTTGGAATGGACCTGAGAATAGTGAACCCTGGGGAGATCTGAGGAGAACTTCCTGGGACAAGAAGAGGATACCTGAGCCACAAATGTTCCTGACCATATGCCAGAGACTAGAGCAAGCGTTTGGCTGACTCCCCAGCACTACTACCCAGGAGGTAGCCAAAAGGGACCGAGGAGATGCCTGTAGGCATTCAGAAAATGAGTGTAAGGAGTTCTAGAAATTTCTTCTGGGTGGGAAGTTTGTGCATTTGCTGTTAGTATAGGTAAACTATGAAAATAAGCTACTGCCACAAGTGATGTGTTACTGTTCTAAGACTTGTTCTCAACTGGAGCAATTTTACCCTCTAGGGAGCGTTTGGCAATGTCTGGAGACACTGACCACAACCAGGAGGAGGGAGATACTGTCATCTAGTACATAGAGGTCAGAGATTCTACTAATTATCTATAATATCCAGGATAACCCCCATAACAAAAAATTATCCAGCTCAAAATGTTGTAAGAGCTGAGGTTGAGAAACTATTCTGAATTTAAGTAAGTTCTAATAGCTTTCAAATGTGTTTTCACTCCACTATGAATTTCTAGGCCTCAGGTTAGGGAATCCTGATTCCCACTTCCCTTGAACTGTACTTCCCTCCTTCTAGAGTCTTTTGGGCAGTGGGACCATAGGCTCCCTTGTCCAGTCCCCATGGGGATCTATGTGAGTGCCAATGATGGGCCTCCCCTAGATCTGAGACCTGGGCAGGATCACAGGTGTCTACCTCAGCAGCCTCCAGGTCAGAAGCTTGAACACTGCCCCAGGACGGTGCCAAGTGCAGGGCTTGGAGTGGAGCCTGCATTCCGACTGAGAGTCACTGAGGATTCTATAGGATACAGTTGTCTGTTCCAATATGAAAAAGTTTTTGTGAGTATGAAACTACATCAGGGCTTTAGCATGCAGTGGTGTAGGTCACTGCATTGGGAATGATTCAGGGCTGAAACCCTGGCATGCCTTCATCTGATTTATGCAGAGGCACCAATTTGCTGAGACCCAATACTTCACCAGGTGAAGTGTGACTTTTAGATTCTTTTGATTGAGAAAATACATCATGACCTCTTAACTATGTTGAATTCAGTAACCTGTTCAAGTTACATTTATTAATCATGAGGATATCTACCCTTTTGAAAAGCTGTTGTATGAGTATAAGCAAGAGGTTATTTACTCAACCTACAGACAGTGCTTGGCCAACTGGATTTCTGGACCCTGTGAAATAACTGTGAGTCATCCCAAGAGTCTGGAGCTGCAGGTCAGACAATCCTGCCCTAGCAAGTGTTCATTGCTCCAACATTTTGTTGTGTATGTGGTGGTGGGGTTCGAACTCAGATCCTCACACATATCAGGCAAGTGTCATAACCACTGAGCGGCTGCTCCAGTCCTAGCTTTCTATTTCTTAGTATAAAGATTTATGTATATGACAATACATGAGCATCTTATTTTAAACTTTATCATTGGGGTTGAAGCGGTAGCTCAGTGATTATGGCACTTGCCTGGCATTCGTGAGTACATGAGTTAAAATCCCAGCACCATGTACACAATGAAGTCTCAGAGCAATGAAAGTCGCATGAAAAACTAAATAGAGTTGATTCTCTCTCTTTCTCTCTCTCTCTCTCTCTCTCATTGTCCTTCTCTCTTTAAAAAAATATAAAAAATAAACTTTATCATTATGTAATTTAAAAATTCAAACTTTACACATTTTCCATTATCCCAGGTAATTAAGCCCTTTGATAAAAACTGAAAGATATAATAAGGGCATCTGTAACTCTGAGTCCAGTCTCTGCCCTGGTGGTTGCCACAGCTTTGGTATTCCTGCAATTGAAGACCTTCTATTGTCCTGCAGACAGGCACCATACAAAAACTTATGACACAAACCCACAATGCAATGTGAAATTTTCCGGTAGGTTCATTAAGATAGTAAGGAAGGGACCATGGGATGGAGTTAGGGGGAAGGGGGCAGTGCTGAGGTTTAGGCCAAATTATATTATTATATTGTGTAAATGTATGAATATGTAATAACAAATCTCATCACTATGCACAACTTTAATGCACCAATAAAAATAAAATAAAGATAGTAAGAAAAAAGTAAAATTAGTTTAAATAATATATTTCATTTAACCCAGTATACACAAAATATTATCATTTCCACATGTAATCATTATTTTAAAAATGACTAGTGAATACTGGAAGTACTACATGTGCACTAGAATACTAATATCTTACATGAAACAACAGTTAAAAGTCAAGTGTAGCCCTTCTAGAATAGCAAAGTGTGTGTGTGCGTGTGTGTGTGTGAAAGAGTTAGAGGGGGGGGAGAGAGAGAGAGAGAAAGAGCGAGAGAGAAAGAGAAAGAATCAACTCTTTTTAGTTTTTCATGTGGCTTTTGTTGTGTACGTGGGTGCTGGGGTTTGGGACTCGCGTACTAGTGCATGCTGGGCAATCGCCGTAACCGCTGAGCCACTGTTCCAGTCCCGCAAAGTTTAACAGAAAAATAATCTACACTGCTACCATTGTTAATTTAAATTTAAGTTGATATTAAATAAATTTTAAATTCAGTTCCTCAGTCACACTGACTATATTTCAAGTGGGCAATAGCTAAATGTGGCCAGTGACTATGGTATCACACTGTGTAGCTGTGGGCCTTCCATGTGTTTTGAAAAACTTTTAACCTTGCAATTCCACACCCATTGTTTGCACTGCTTACTGTAAAAATCCTTCTGTTTTAATAGACCTATATCTAAACCTCATAGGTGCCATCATCACGTGCCAGTAAGTTGGAAGAAGGTTCTAGAATCTTCTCTGGGTAACAGCAAATCTGTAGAGGTTCTTAGGACTCTCTTGGGTATGCTTAACTTTACAAGCTCCTCTGGTGTTCGTCCATTTCAGGCTTGTGGTCCTCTGTGACGATGAAGACTAATGGGATATTTTGGGGCCTCTGGTGATTGATATCCACATTTGAAGGTCATTCCCAAGCAAGCTATTTGCGAGGGGGTTGTGCTCCCTTTGACCTTTTCTCCAGGAGTGTGATTTTCAAAAGGATGAGAAAAGAGGAATACCTGAAGGAGGATTCCACGGGTGAAGCTCAGGCTTTAGCAAAGCAAGGCAGACGAGTGAAAGACAGGAGGGTGCCCTGTTGGAGGGCTCCCCCCTCCCCCGGTGCTTCAAGAAGACATCAAGATATGATCAGAGCTGGGAGGAAGAAAGGGGCTCCTTAAGAAAAAAAATCAGGCCGAAAAGTTTAAATGGACCTGGAGAAGCAAATCCAGGATGTGCCCGGCTCCTGTGAAATGGTGCATGTGCAGTACCTCTACTGACCTCTCTTTGGTATTCCAGAACATTTTAATAACGAGACACACCCACAGCATGTTTAGCATCACACCACCTGCTGTTTCTCATGGCCAGCATTATTTTGTCATCAAATCTGATCCCAATGTGTGTCATATTATCGGATATCCTGTGAAACAGAATCTAAAAATATACCTTTTTATTCTCCAAATCAGTCCTCACCTTACAACTGAGGTTGCCACTGAAACATTGTTGACTACTTGGTTTCACTTCCAGGGATTAGGTCATCATATTAAGTTCCCCGTCTCTAATGTTAGTCTCTGTTTGAATTTGGCTTGTTACTTTTTATCTCGTGCAAAGCAGCTATGGTTTTATAGATTTGTGGCATCTCATGTTTTCTGCCTCAAACTGAACACATTCAGTCTTCTAAATTGAAGTTGCCCAGCTGAGGTTATTTGCGTTACAGCATTTCTTGAGAGCTGTTTCTGTTACGGAGGATAAAAGGGACAGAGGATCCACAGCTGCCCAGAGTCAGGGCCTCTTGAAACACAGAAGTGACCTCTAGGACTTCATTTCTTCCCTTCTGGAGGGAAGCTGTGCAGTTGGGAGGGCAGATTTAGGCTGTGGGGGAAGTGGAAGCCTCCCCTGGGCTTGTGCTCAGCTTTTGTGTGGCTCCTATTTTAAGGACTTTCAGGCACGTTCTAAGAAAGCCAGTTAAAGCCAAAGAGGCCCTTGGAACCAAATCTACAGCCCCCAATATGCCTGTTAAACTTCTAACTTTCAGAAAGCAGCTCTGGGCTTCCTGTGCTCCTGTAGTACCAGATTCTTCATGTCACCATTGTGTTTCTGTAGCATTCTTGAAAACCCTTGTTATATTTAGTTTAGGAAATTGTATTTATCAGGAACAATAAGGGCTGAAGTATTGACTGCAGGATTAATTTACAGAGATATACCCACATCTCTGTTTTTTTTTTCATGTTCTGCAAAGCACAGTTACTTACCTATGATTGTTCTCAAGGTCTTTGACCACACATTTTGTCTGTGAAGGATACATAGCTTACTATTTCTGTTTGATTTCAACTTTTAAAGAAGAGACAACTAATTTATTTTCGTAAATGACAATTACTTCAAAATTTTCTAAACCTGATTTTCTTCTTGCTCTTTTTGACTTTGTCACAGCTGTGTGCTATATTTGCATCTCTAGGAAGAGTTAAACTTTTTGTAGACATTAACCCCAAATGGAAATAATCGGCCAAAGGCCTACACTTTGTTATTTATGAGAAATACAAGACTCTAAGGCATTCAACCTTTCTAGAGTCATCACAGGATTTGCTCAGGAAGTATGACATTGGCAGAAAGGGAACATAGGTGCCTTTTAGCATATTTATATGAACATGGATTCTGGGTTTTACAGATAGAGAAATAGTGTACAGATCCGTGGGGAGAGCGAAGTGATATGGAAAGAGAGCAAGAGAAAATGAGAGCAAGCTTGTTGTCCTGAAAAATCGAGTAGTAGATGAGTCAGAGAAGTGAGAGTACAAAAGTAAAGGTCATGGCAGGTTGGGGATATTGCTCAATGGCAGAGCACTTGCTTAGCCTGTGCAAAGCCCTGGGTTTGATACCCAGCAATATGAACAAACAAACAACACCAACAAAACAAACAAAAAACTCAGAGAAAAAGCAGTTTCACAAAATAGTTAGAAGGGAAGGTATATTAAATGCTTTTAACTCAGAAAAGCCAAAACAATCTTAAAAAAGAAAACAAAGTTGGAGACTCATACTTCCCATATCCAAAACTTACTATAAAAATCAAGATAGTATAGTACTATCATAGGATAGGCAAATAAACTGCTGAAATAGATTGAGGGTCCAGAAGTAAACTCACACCTCTATGGAAAATTATGCTAAGATCATTCAGTGGGACAAGAATTTTTTTTTTTTTAAGCAAATGGTGCTGGTACAACTACTTACGCTCATGCAAACCAATGAATCCAGAACCCCACCTCACACCATATGCAAAAAATAAGACAGATAAAAAGTTTAAACATAAAACCTTAAAATATAAAACTCTTAGAAGAAAATGCAGGTGTAAATCTTTGGAACTTTGGATTTAGCAACATTTTCTCAGATGTGACACCAGGGGCACAAAACTAAAGAAAAAGGTAAATTGGACTTCATCAAACCTTCAGTTCATCAAAGAACACTACAGAGTACGTCTTCCCCTACAGAATAAGACAAAATATTTACAAATCCTATCTATATCTGATAAAGGTCTAGTATCAAAAGTATACAAAAGATGCTTACAATTCAACAATAAAGAGGCAAATAACCCAATTTAAAAATTTATGAGGGTTGTGAATTGATACTTCTCAATATACAAATGGCCAGTAAGCACATGAAAAGATGTTCTGTATCATAAGTTGCCAAGGGAATGCAAATCAAAACCACTTAATGGCTGTAATCCCAGTTTCTCTGAAGGCTGAGGCACAAGGATTGTGAATTCCAGCCTGACCTGGGTGACATAGTGAGACCCCCATCTCAAAAAGCAAACAAACAAGAAGCATTTCATACCCACTAATGCTATAATCAAAATTATTTAAACAGAAAATAAATGTTGGCATGATATAGAAAATGGAACTCTCATAAATCACTGATGGGATTAAAAGATGGCACAACCATTTTGGAAAATAGTTTGGCAGTTCCTACAAAAGTCAAACATCAAGTTACCATATGACCCAGTAATTCCACTCCTAGGCATATACCCAAAAGAACTGAGGACATGTTCATGCAAAACCATATACATGAATGTTTATAGCAGCATAATTAATAATATGTCCCAAAGTGGAAAAATTCCAAATATCCATCAACTGATGAATGAACATAATGTGGTATATTCATTGCAGACCATTAGACAAAAGAAAACTCCTTACACATCAGCAGTGACTCCCCTTTCCCCCTTCCTACAGCCCCTCCCAACCCTAATCTACTTTCATTCTCTGTAGAGTTGTCTGTTCTAGGTATTCATATAAGCGGAATCATACACTCTGGGGCCTTTTGTGTCTGGCTTCTGTGTGTGTGTGTGCGTGCGTGCGTGCATGTGTGTCTGGCTTCTTTCACTTACTAAAGTTTTCATGTTGTAAGCGTCTGTCACTACTTCGTTCCTTTTATTGCCAAAGACTATTTCATTGTATAGCTAGACCACATTTTGTTTCCCAGTTCATCAACTGATGGATGTTTGGGTTATTTCTACTTTTTTGGTTTTTATGAAGAATGCTTTATACATATTCATGTACAAATTTGTGTGATCATGTTTTCATTTTTCTATTTTTTTGTGTGTATGTGTGTATAGTTTAAAGGCTGTGAACATTTTCCTGATTTAGAGAATAATAATTCTTTTATTGGCATGTGTAAAATTTTCTCACCAAAGGGCAGATAATGGGCTCCATTTTCTACCGCTACATCACATTCTTAGAATATCTAGAGCTTGAAGCAACCTAAGGGTTATGGTTTGGATGTGAGGTGTTCCCCAAAAGCTCATGTGAGACAATGTAGGAAGGCTCAGAGGTGAAATGTTTTGGTTATGAAAGCCTTAATTAATCCCCTGATAGGAATTACTGGCAGCTGAAGGCAGGTAGGGTGTGGCTGGAGGTGAGTCATTGGGGCAGTGCCTTTGGGGTATATGTTTTGTATATGGTACGTAGAATTTGCTCCCTGCTTTTCTGATCATCATGTGAGCCACTTCCCTCAGCCACACTCTTCTGCCATGATGTTGTGTCTCACCTTGAGCCCCAAGGAATGGGGACTACAATCTCTGAAACCATGAGCCTCCAAATAAACTTTTCCTCCTAAAATTGTTCTTCTCAGGTCTTTTAGTCACAGCAGTGGAAAAGCGGACTAGAACACTAAGATACACCCTGGGTGAGATGCTAATTCTATTGATAAGGCCTAGGGAGGCAAGGAGACTATTCCAAGTCAGTCGGCCAGTGGGTGACTGAGACAGACACAGGGCTGTGTTCTCCCACATCCTCTTGCCATCCAGATGCCCATGATAAATTCTTCAGCCCTGTGAGCCCTACCCAGAGCCAGCTGTCAATCCTGCAAGCTGGGGAGGTGTGTGCTCCATGGAGAAAATGAGTTTCCAGAATGGGATGTAAGCAGGAGCAGGCCTCTTCCACCTACCCCAGAGCAACCCCCTGCTCCATAGCATACTACATTGCTTGGCATCCACCAGCAGTCAATCTCCTGTTTAATAGAGGGCCCCTAAAGGGATGGTTTATGGAGGCCAGCAGATAATGAAAAAGAATGAACTGGTCAGGGTAGTGAGCTGGAAAGCACATTCACCCATGAAAGAGCTTAGGGCAGAAGCCACAGAAATTGCATGAAAGACCTTGGAGGCCCGGGGTCAAGTGACTCCTGGGTCCAGAATGCAAGATTTAGCATGTAGGCCATGCTAGCTTCCTTGACCTGGTATTCTGAGGGCTGAGAGACCCTTTCAGAGGAAAGCTAGGCATTGCAGGGCAAGGATCTCAAAGTGGGCATCAGCACGCTCCAGTGGCTTGGGACTGGAGCTAAAAGGGGTGGACATGTTCCTGAGCGCTATGAGATGCAACTCCCCTGGTATCCCTTTGTTAACTGGGGAGAACTTTTGAGGAGGTGGTGGCTACCATCCCACAGAGGGACTATGAGCCATATAATTTGGGCCATCATACTGTACACAAGGGCCAGAGCCCTGGAGAGTTTAGCACTCATTTCCAAAGCAAGGTCCTCTGGTTAGCAGAACATAGGCTATTTAATAATCCAAATGGGGTGGTCCCTCTTGGCAGCCATTAGTGAGATGCTGTTATCTCAGTGAGCATAAATCTGCTTGGATGGCTTTGAATGCAGCACACAACTCATGGGGGCTCAGATTGCTGTTGCTTGGCCTCGCTGGGATCCTTGCTATGAGTGAACGAGCGCACAGATGACAAGAACAGATGTCAGAGCCCCAAGAAGATCAAAGTGCTGGCGCTGCCTTAGAAAATCCGCCTGTGCCACATAGTTCTCTAAATCTGCAGGAAGGCTGTAGTAAATATTCAATACATATTTGTTCAATTGAATGAACTCTAAAGCAAACATATTCTTCACCAGTCCCATGGAAGACAAAAGCTGGTGTCCAGGCAGCCAGGATTCAAAACAGGGCAAATCCTTCTTGGGATGCTGCTTCCCCTCCCCTTAGCATTGTCTTATTTCCCTAATATCTGAATTAATTTGCTGCAAAGAAAATTTTCTCTCCTTGGTACCAGAACAACCCTAAGGTTGTTTTCATGGCTATTAAAAAAAAAAAAAACTGGAAATAAGAACACACTGTTTCTAGCACTGTAGACAGTGATTCCAGACAAGAGAAAACCAAAGGGTTTTATGACTCAGGAAGAGCAGTCCCTGAGGGGCCCTGGCTGTTTTTTCTTCCATCCTCCCCCCATTACCATTCTCTGAATCTCTTGATTATTTAAAAAAGTTTTTCAATTTGCTCCTCTACATTTCTCCCTTTCCCTTTCTGGCTTCTTCTCTGGTCTCCCCCTGGTCTCTTTTCTGTCCTCTGTGGCTTCTCCACGTTGACTGGCCCAGTTTTTTTGCCTGGGTTTCTCACATTGACTCAAAATCTCATAATTATTTTTTTTCTGGTGGATAAAAATGAGCAGAATACCAATAGTGTGATTCTTTTGAAAAGAGAAACTTCCCAAATGCCCACTCCTGGCTGAGTGGAGCCCGTCTTAGGAGAACTCACCTAATTGACAGCGCACTGCAAGTGATGTTTTGTTCAGTCCCTGACTCCATTAGCCTTTAAACTGTGCCCTTTTCTATAAAGACATCTCACCAGCACAGCTGGATAGAGCAAATGTTGAATGAGGAAAAAAATCGAAAGTAGATATTTCTAAGACCTGTCGTAACATCATTAAGGTTATCACTGCCAAAACCAGCATCTGGTAGTAAAATCTTTCATTTTCAAACATTGTTTTCTCCAAAGAACCTTCCAAAAGTTGCTACTGTATGAAAGCTGTTTAGCCATTTGCATTTTGTGGTTTTTAACAAGCACATGTCTTCAAGCAGACTGATGGGTCAAAGTCATAGTGCATTACTCAACATGCCCCAAATTCTGGTGGGCTTCACGACATTCCGTCTAAGAAATTACCTGCAGCCAAGGACTGTAATTGACACAACTAGAGCATTTTACCATATGGTGTGTATCTCTGTCCCCCAAATATGCAATTCTTATGGTGTGACAAATTGTGGGTCAATACATGTTACGGCCCAGACAGCCAGACAAAACACCCCATCAGAGTTGAAACCACAGTCTACGTCCATGAATAAGAAATACCCAAAATCACACCTGCCAGCCAATGTTGCTGCTTGTGTTTTCCTCCTCCTTTTTTTTTTCTTTCAACTTTCCCACAAAGAAAATTAAATATAAAATGAATTTAATGTTGAGAAAAGGACCCAGGGTGAGGTTCCCACATCAACTTAATTTGGACATTGATACTTTGTGTGGCCTAGCTATAGACAGCTGGAGTGGTGTGGCTGAGTCTAAGCTGTTTGTGATTTGGCGTTGAAACCCGTGGGTTTAATTGTCGCCAGATCGACCCAGCAGACAATGGTGACAGCACAGCAGAATTAGTCGCACCAGTTATCTGTGGTTCAGGTCTGGTGATCTTTTTAAGATCAGTATATTCTAAAAAAGAATCCTTGCTGCAGTTTAATTCTCCTGTGTTCTACTGTTAGTATCCAGTATTTATGATATGGAAGTAGGAATTCTTCCACAGGTGACAGGTGACAGGTGACATTTTTGGGAGTAGAATACAGAGGGAGGATGCTCATTTTGGGGATTCATTCTGACATGAAAAAGTCGTCTTAAGGTTATTAAATGTAAAACCTTTTCTGTTTTTTTTTTTTGAAGGGATAGTTTTTCCTGATGATGTAGCAAGATGGGAATGTTATTATTCTGTCTTTAGTAAAGTTCGTGGTGTTTGTGTCTGTTGGGTATTAACATGTATTGTGTGCTTTGAAAGCACGAGTGCCTCCTATATTTTAAGCTATGAGAAAATGTCTACAATTTTATAGGCTAGATGCATGGGTAATTTGTATAAGTTTATATGTAAAACAAAGGATGTATGCAACTTTGTTAATTTTTCTGTTGTTTTCACTAGTAGCAC
This sequence comes from Aplodontia rufa, assembly GCA_004027875.1. Classification (NCBI taxonomy): domain Eukaryota; kingdom Metazoa; phylum Chordata; class Mammalia; order Rodentia; family Aplodontiidae; genus Aplodontia; species Aplodontia rufa. The sequence continues at coordinate 54,077 of PVKS010006675.1, forward strand.
CGTAAATTTCTATAGAGATCCTTCACTGGTGCTTTTGACAGGGTTTATTCCTGCTTATAGTTTAAGAATTGTAACCAGGGCTGGAGTGGTGACTTAGCAGTTACGTGCTTGCCTGGCATGCGCAAGGATGCGGGTTTGAACCCCAGCACCATGTACACAATGAAGATTCAGAGCACATGAAAAATGGAATAAAACTGACTCTCTCTCTCTCTCTCTATGTCCCTCTCTCTTAAAAAAAAAAAAAAAAAAGAATTGTAAGACCCAGAAGAGAGGCAAGGAAGGGATCAGGGAATGGGAGGAAGGAGGTAGAAGGGTGAAGTGGGGTGGGTATATTGACCAAATTATATTGCTGTATTGTGTGCATCTAGGAATATGACAACAGATTCCATCATTATGTACAACTATAATGCACTAAAAAAAGAAGTATAGCAAGAAACAGCTGTTCAACCTTATAGAAAATAAATGCAAAACAGAGAGAGAGAGAAAGAGACAGAGAGAGAGAGAAAAGAATTCCGCCAAACCCAAAGACTATTCTATTCTCTGGAGTTTTTGGTAGACCTGCAGCATGCAATAGGTGCTTGGCACATGTTTGTGGAGCTCTTTGGTCATCCCTGAATCAGCTGCAGCCTGAGTCTTTCCATCCAGCCTCTCAGTCCCGTTCCACATCCCACTTTGCAGCCTCAGGCGGACCTCAATGCCTTTCACCCAAGTCCATTTTTGGATCATTCTAGTCATTTTTCTTTCTATCCCTTTAGCAGTCAATTCGTCTGTTACCTGAAAAGCGTTTTGAATGAACTTCTCTCCAACTTAACTCCAACTTAACTTCTCTCCAACTTCTCTCCAATTTAACATCTTTCCACCAGAGACAACGAGAGCCTCCTAAATACTCTGCTTCCTCTCAGGCCCCTCGGTGGTCATTGATTACGGAGCAGATGGAGTGATCATCAAAACAGGTGCATCAGATCTTATGACTTTGTGGTGCAAAATGTTCAGTGGCTTCCACATCTCTTAGAATAATGTCAGGAAGCTGAGGTGGGAGGATCGCAAGTTCAAGGCCAGCCTCAACAATTCCGAGAGACCCTAAGCAACTTAGCAAGACCCTGTCTTAAAATTAAAAAAAAAATAAAAAAGTGTGTGTGGGTGGGAGGGGAGATAAAGAGGTAGCTAAGTGGTAAAGCACCTCTGGGTTCAATCCCTAGTACCACCCCCCGCAAAATCTAATAATGGTGACAGCATCTTCCCTGATTCCTGTTGCTCTCTTCTACCTTATAATCTCACATTTCCTCTTTCTTCCTTATCAAATATATCATCCTGGCTCCTTTCAGTCCTGAAAGAAACAAATCAAGCTGTTCCCAGTCTCAGGGACTTTATAGCTGCAGTTTTTTCTGCTCCAAAGTGTTCAGATGAGTCAACTATTGTTATCATATAAGTCTCAACCCAAACATCACCTCCTAAGAGACGTTTTGCCTCACTATTGTAGAAATTGACACTCTGTTATTCTGTCTGTTCCCTATTCTTTCCTTCCTAGCTCTTGCTATAATCTGTGATTATGCTACTTGCTTACTTCTTTGTTGTTTTCCCCGTAATATTATAAATCTCATGGCAGCAGGAACTGTACCTATCATGTATCCTCAATGCTTAGCATGGTATTTATCACAAAGCAAATGTTCAACAGATACTTGTTAGATGAATGCACGGACAGAAAATCGTTTAGAATGTTAAGGGGAATCTGCCTACTTAAAATTTCTGCTCTTGGTTCTGGCTGTTTTTCTAAAGCAAGATAAGGGGGTTTTACAACTTCGGATGCACGATCATATTTCAAATCTTTGATGCCCTACTTAGGCATCTTATTTCTGTGCTTGAGGCACCTCACAACCTCCCCTTGTATGTCATGACTTCCAGCTTTCTCATCCTGGAAATCATTCTTTTGAAAGATTCCAGTTTGACAACAACCCTCATTTAAAAAAAAAAAAAATTGGATGTATTCTGACCACAGTAGGGCCCAGGAGGACTTATCCTCTGCATCCGTAGTTTCCAGGGTCTTTTGTCCAACCCCCTGCCCGCAACGTATTGCAAAGGAGGACATTTCCCAAGGTTCTGAGCAGCTTTCCCATTGTCCACGATCTCTCAAACTCAACTGCTAGTGGCTCTGAGGTTATATTTGCAAGTTTCTTTTGTACTCTGAAATAGAATTTGTCTGGATCTGAGGGTTTGAAGTAATTTATTATACTTCAGTTTTTTACTATTTCCTAACTTACTGTGTGCTCCTCTTTTCATGTCTCCTTTGCTGCGTTTTTAGAATTCAGATTCTATTTCTTTGCTCAAGAGGATGGAATTCGAGTGTTTGGTAGTTTGGGCAATTTTTACTTGCTAACGTTATACCCGCTTCCTGGACCTGTTCTTATCTTCCATCTCTTCCTTCTCTTTTCCTTCCTTAGTCTTTCTTTTGTTCTCTCCTGGGTCTCTCTCTCCTTCACTTCCTTCCCACCTTCCTTCTCTCCCATCCTGTTTTCTGTCTTTAACTGAACTTCTCATGGAGCACCTTGTTAATCTTGTTTGATTCTTGGAGTTTTCATTAGTTATGGCTTTAACCTTCCAGGAAGCCTTTACTTTTTTAATTGGTTGTGGGATATATGTCCTTCATTAGAGATTGTGAACATGTCTTAAAAACCACGAGTTCATGAGAAAGTTTTCTGTGTGGCCACACTGGCTTATGAGTTTACTTATCCTCCGTTTTACTGGGATTGTTCATTATTACATTGCCTTGGAATTTGTGTAATGCTCCCTTTCCTTGCTATTATGGACTCCCCAAAGACCTGGTCACATTCTCCCAAGGTCCCTATAATTTCTATATTGAAACCAGTTCTTTCCCATTGGTTGAAAGTATATCCAGAAAACAAGTTTCTCCTTTTATCTGAGAGCTGAGTATTGTTAGCTAGGAATGTTGAAATTCGTTTTATGAGCTACTCTGGGTTTAGCAAACTGTAACCTCCAACAATTAGTTCAAGTCTCTATCCCTATTACTGCCTGCTGGGAGTTATGTGGTCTGCTTTCAGAATCCTCCTGTAGTCCTGGGCACTCTTGTCAAACCCTCAGCCTAGAAGGACTCTTGTTTGTGTTGCACCTGTAATTCTAGCCTGCTTCTCCTTCCACCCAGTGGCTCTCTGTAGAGAAGGATGCTACCTTTTCACATATGAGGCTGCTTCTTCCTGTTTCTTTTCCTGCAGGAGTCCCATCTCAGCTCTCTGAAAGTGCTGCTCCTCTTATTTTTTTCCTTCTCCTTCTCCTTTTCCTTCTCTCCACCCCTCCTCCTCCTCCTCCTCTTGAGTTGTTTTTTTTTCCAATCTAGTTTTTGTTTTCCTCCACTTAGTTGTGTATGTGGTGCTGTGGTTCAAACCCAGGTCCTCCTTCATGCCAGGCAAGTGCTCTACCACTGAGCCACTGCTCCAGCCCTGAGTGCCACAGTTCTTATGTGAACATCCCAAATTCTTGCTTGCATCTCATTCTTTGTGAATCAGTGTCAGATTTTTTTAGTGTATAAGGGGTTTGCTCTGATGCGTTTCAACTAAGAACAACATCCAAGGTGCCCCTGTGATAGTCCAGCAACTTCTCCAGGTTGTCCCATTCCTCTCTCCTTTGAGTCTCACATCCCCTTATCCCTTGTCAAGACCTTCCCTCTGATTTCTTAGTGTTCCATCCTCTTAAATGTCTTTAGTTTTTTAATGATCTTGGATCTTTTCTAAGGATCCTCTGCTAGCTCCAAAGTAACTGGTGATCACTTCAGGGATGAATATAATTCCTCCAGCACAAGTTGGCAGGGAAAGGATTCATAGATCTTAATTTGGCTGATAGTGTGATTTTGATAAAACAAAAACAAAAACAAACACACAGCATGTGACAAGTACAGATAGAGGAACCCAACTGTAGAAATGGCCCCATGCACATTGCAAAGTTGCCCTCTTTGAGTATAAAAAGAATCTTCTGCTTTATCTGTGGAGTAGAAGAAGTGGCTGTGAGTGGGAAGCAGGTCCCAGGAGGAAGTGGGAATGGAGAGGGAGGGTGGGTAGTGCAGAGGGCAGGCCTTGCAGGGTCCTCTGCTCCATCCTTTCCATCAGATAAGCCTCGTTGTCCCTCCGGCTCCCATGGGCTAGGAGGCAGGTCCTCCTTGGTGGTGCCAACTCTGCCCCGTGTCTTCCTGCAGGATGGGTCCCACCCATGCACAGCCTATTTCCTGCTCTAACCATCTTGGTGAGTTCCCCCAGGACTTCAGGGGTGAAGCTGCTTTGTCTGCAAGTTGCCCAGACCTGTGTTCCCTTCCCTGCCCCATCACACTTGTCCCACCTTGTCTCTAGGCCTGAGAATGTGGACCTGGGTGGTGGCAGGTGCTTTTGGAGGCCTTAAAAGGCCCTTTTGATACAGCATGGTGTAGGCAGTCAGATCCAGATACAGGCCAACTTGGGTTCTGATCCAAAATTTTCCACTTTCCAAACAGTTATTTAGTCATTCTGAGTCTTGGGTTCCCTTCGTGTAAAATATGGATAATAATCTTAACTGTGCATTCAGATGACTACACACACACACACACACACACACACACTTCTGACATTTAATGCATGCTCAACAGATGTATCAATGCTTCCTCATCTACACAATGGATGAAATGGCATCTGCCTTTTGCATTTGTTTTAAGGGACGATCAATGGGATAAATGAACATGATAAATTTCGTCCATACGTAACCGCTGTCGTGGGCAGATACATGGGCTACTGGTTAGAATAATTCACTTTGGAGACAGATTATGTTCAAGAGTGGTTCTGCCAGTAACTAGTTATGTGGAGCAAGGTACTTTACCTTTCTATGCCTCATTTTCCCCAATGATATAATAGGGTCAATTATAGAGCCCACACTGTGGGATTGTCACCATCAAACCAGCTGGTCCATGCCAAGTATCCAATCCTCCCTTGTGCTCAACAACAGCTTCAAAGTTGATGTTGTCACTGTTCCTATTTGTGTTGGTCATTTTATTCTCCCTGCGGCCCTCCCCAGCCCTGGATCAGGAGAGATGTTAGTCACCTGCTGGGGCAGGGCGGAGGATGGTGACCTGAAGAACCCAGATGGCGAGAGAGGGCAGGGTGGAAAGGTCCAGGTGGGAGAGGAGGTGGCTTAGCAGGAGGAGCACCTGGCACTTTGTGGCTTGTTCTGTCCTCTGGCTTTTCCATCAGGGTGCGGGCTGCAGACGTTTGCCGCAGGGCCGTTCCACCTGGATCCCATTGAGTTGAGGCCGCCTTTGCCTTCGCTCGGTGTTTTCCTGTCCCTGTAACTGTATAAATGTTCCATTTGTGATGTAATTGTTCTGTTTCAGATTTTCTTTCCTAAACTAAACACTGGAATTATCCAAAACATTCGAGACAATGGCTTGAATGTAACACTGGTGTGATGAACTTTTTATTCCCTAGAGTTTACATTTCTTTCTCCTTTTGAGTTGTCTACTCTCTGGTTCTATGTGGAGGCTCTAAAGGGCAGGGGTTGCATTGTGAAGAGGATGGAAAGATGCAGAGAATTTCTTTTGTAAAATTTTCCACTTTCTGGAGAGACCGGGAAGCATAAGCTAAGCAGAGGCAACTTTACTTGTTTGGAAATATAATTGTGATCCTTATTTTGGTCACTTAAAATTTCTATGGAAAACAACCAGTTTCTGCCAGAATTACTTTTGCAAAGAAAATATTTTATGGCATTAAGTTCTTTTATTTTAAGTCAACTTTATTTGGGTTTTTTTTTTTCATCCGGCCTTTCTTTCTCTGACACTTAGCTGTGTTTGTGGTGCTGGGGTTCTAGCCTGGGTCCTTGCACATGCCAGGCAAGCGCTCCAACCGCTGAGCCACTGTGCCAGCACCGGCATTAGTTTTTCATGGCAGTGACTTCTTGAAGCCAATGAATTTATCCTCTACTTCTTGGCTCTGCCATATAACTGTACGGGGGGAGCGAGAAGGAATCAGAAGCGGGCCAGAGTTTAACTTTGGCATTTTAAAACAGAAAATGGACCATATCTTGTTCAACGCAGAGATGAGGGAAAGCGTTAAATTATGTAGTTGTGGGGAGTGTTTTCAAAGCCAAGGACGTGGGGTCAAGCCCCATTTCTCCTATTCACTTATTTTTACGAGGTGCAAATCTCAATGTTCTTGAACATAAAATGAGAAGATAATGCCTAGATAGTAGGGGTGGCTGAGCTTGGCAGAAACTAGCTGCGAGTACAAACAACCCTTCTCTTGATATATATACTACGTGTGTGATATTTTATATGAAAATTTACCTTTTCTGACTGAAAGAGAAATGGGACTTTCTGGCTTTCCTGGAATTTAGGGGGCCTAGAGATGACAAGAGGACAATGGAAGAGCAGTATGACGTCTGTGTCCATGTCCTTGTCCCCATCCATAGCAGAAGTTTCTGTGTCCCTGACCTCCCACCCCCCAGTCTGCTAAAGTGGAGTTTGGAGTCAAGCACTGCCTTGGGACCCAGGTGACAAAGTCTTGCCCAAAACTGGGGCAGAATCACTACTCCCAATTGCACTAAAACCCTACGGCACTCCAAGGGCTCAGGGCAAACGCCAGCAGCAGAGTGCCGCTGTCAAGCAGCTTATGGACCTCGGATGTCTGATGACCAGGACAGGAGAGCAGAGGATGACATGTGGACATGTTCACTTGAGGACACAAAGACGTCTTGGGGAGACTTTAGGTGATGAGGGTGGCAGGGGTAGGGGTAGATCAAGGCTTTTTTTTTTTTTTTTTTGAGAGAGGGACATTGAGAGAGAGAGAGAGAGAAAGAGAGAATCAATTTTATTTAGTTTTGCATGTGGCCTCCGTTGCTCCGAGACTTTGTTGTATATTTGTGTATGTGGTGCTGGGGTTCGAACTCACGTACTGGTGTGTGCCAGGCAGGTGCCACAACCCTGGGCCACTGCTCCAGCCTGGATCAAGGCTCTTGAGGGCATGTAGTCCTACGGATGGAGCCTACTTTCAATGGGACTTCATGAGTTGGTGAGGACTGGGGACATTTGTGATACCTGTACCTTACAGGAATTCGATGGGCATTAAAAATGGGAAAGGTCATCTGAAAGCACTTTGCAAATACTAAAGTGCTAGAGAAAAGTGAGGGATTGAGATCATGGATAGGAACCTTCTGGAACCCAGTGAAGCCCACTGTTAGGGTATCCCTGGTGGCTCCCCCAGATCAGACGCAGGTTGGAGGCAGCAGGTCAGCAGGACACAGAAACTGCTCGCGAGGAAACCAGGTGAGTTTATTGAGTGCCTGCTGTGGCTGCACAGGCTTTGCAGATGAGCAAGTCTTGGTCTTTGCTCCTCAGGATCTCACAGTTCAAAGAGGGCCTCTCTTCCTAGACCCCACAGTCTAAGGCCTATGGATGTGAGACCTGGCACAGCCCCCTGCTCCTCCAGCCTTGCCAGGCCCAGGCTGCAGCAAGATCCCTGGATCCAAGTAGTCAAGGTAGGACGAGCTCCCTTGCCCACTGAGTGCAGCAAGGCTGCAGCTCTGTCCCCTCAGCAGGAGGCAGGGGACACAGCAGTCTAGTCTACAGCCACCAAAGGGCCACCTATACACTTTCAGCTAAGATAATATACCTTCTCAGCTTCAAACCCTCACTGTGGTTGCCTGAAGTTTCTATAGGAAACTACCATCTTCTGCCCAAATTGGTTCACTGATGCATTGAGCTGTCCAGCAAGTACTCATTGAGCAGCTCTTGTCATTGACACAAGAGTGATGTGTCATTCTGGACACACCAACTGCCCCCAGTGGCCACCAGTTGGTTCAGGATTAATTTTACTAAATCAGAGGCACAAGAAAATTGTGTTAACTGGGTGCTATGAGTCAAGGGTGCTACGCAAGAGACTGTTCTGAAGAAGAAGGCACCTTTAAGATGCTTTCAGATGGGAAAGATGACTCTGTTCTCTATGACCACTGGCACGCAGAGGCCCGTGCGACATCTCAGAGGAGGCCTGCAACCCAATTCCACAGACACAGTGAGCAAGCAAGAGGCCCCCGCATGCACAGGCAAATCCAAAGAGGAAAGAGTTGCTGCTTTCAGGAGCTCACAGCTTGCTGCAGGGCTAGCACAGCGCGGCTTGTGGGTCCAATTTGGCTTACCACCTACTTTGGTAAATAATGCTTTATTGGAATCTAGACAGACCTGTGTGTTTACATGTTGTTTACGGCTGCTTAACATCCACTCTCAGCAGACTCAAATAGTTGAGAGTGCGCAGCCCACAAAACTTAAAATATTGACTCTGTACAAGAAGTTTGTCAACCCTTGCTCTTGTGGAGAGACCAGTCATGCCTAATTAGCTTTGATTGTTGTCTGAAGCATTTTGAATAGGATCTATGGGTGTTGATGGTGGTGAGGGGGCTGGCTGGGGGTTATCCAGTGACAGGGTTAATGATGGGCAAACTAAGACTCAACCGTGTAGGTCTAGAAACTGGACTGTAAATTCACCTGGACATGACAGCAGAGGTCATCATGAGCTCACTGACACCCACATCAGAGTGATATACAAGCTAGAAAGGAGCACATGTTGTGGGTCGGGGACTGGCATGGCTTCCACAGGGCTGCCCGCAGCACATACACAACATGTCCCCAAGTGAGGTTAGTTCCTCGAGGCTTTGTAATAAGCCAGACCAGGGGCCTCCAGGGTAGTAGTTCAGGTCAAGGTGAGAGCAGAGGAGAAAATGGCCCTATGCCTTGCTAGACCATGCCCCGCAGGGCCTAGAATCTTACTGCCGCCAGAATGAAGCCTAAGAACACCGGGCTCCTTGCAGTCTGAGCTACCTATCTGGGTCGCCTTCCTCATAGTCCCCACTCTGCTGTCCTCCATCCCTCTGTCTCTCTCTAAGGGCCCCACCAGGCTTCTGGCTGGTCAACACCCCTTCATACTGCTCATGACCTCTCATGACCCCCAGCAGCACAGTCTTGGAAAAGAGGGGAAGGGCGGAACCTGCTTCTTCGGGTCCTGGCCCCTCTGATAGCCTGTGCTTCTGCTAATGCAGCTTTTCTGAAGCCACATCCACATCTGTTGCTAAGGACGATGGCTAGTGCTGGTAAAGGGCGTTGTTCCGTGAGCCCCGCAGGTGCTTGCTTTTCCCCATTGTATGGGTTCTCTCTAGGAGGGAAGCGTTGCCTCCCGTGGGTGCAGATTCCCCAGGGGACTCACTGTCTCTCTCTGTCCACCCACCTGCACCTGCTAGCCTGGGCTGTGGTCTAGTGGAGGTGTGGTCAAGATGTCAGCAGGCCACCAGGAGAGCGCCTTTCATCCTGAAGGTTTGGGGAAAGGGTTCTCGAAAGAAGTTTGGGGAAAGGGTTCTCGAAAGAGGTGGTACAGGCTCTGCCGGGGAGGAGCAGGAGAGAGAGTGGGGGAGAAGGCCCGCGATCAAACAGGAAGAAGCATGGGCAGTCATGGGGCCATGTGAAGGGAGTGTTGACCCCAAGCCAGAAGCCCAGGTGGGCCCTTAGAGAAACAGGAATGGAGGAGGCAGAGTGGGGCTCTGGGAAAGCAGCTGAGGGCGAAGCAGGAGAGATACATTGATCTGCAGGGAGCCTGGTGTGCTTGGACTCAATTCTGAAGGCAATGGGAGTATTAAAAGTGTTTGTGCCAGGAGGTGGAGCAGTGGCTCAGCCGTATCATGCTTGCCTGGCAAGCGTGAGGACCTGGGTTTGAACCCCAGCACCACATACACAACTAAGTGTTGGAGTGATGAAAACCAGATGAATAGGAAAAGGAAATAAAGGAAAACAACAAAACACAAAACTTTCTCTCTCTCTCTCACTCTCCCTCTCTCTAAAAAAAGAAAGAAAGAAAAGTGCCAGGAGGGAAAATGTGGCATTCTATGGCTTAGAAAATAAAGCCAGCAGTCAAAGAGAAGTTCAGATTCACATAAGGACCCAGCTTTTGGCAATGATCTTGGTGAGAAGCGGAAGAGGGGAGCCATGGGAATGGCATAGAGAGCAGGGATGCTGTTCCAGAGACAGCAACTCCGGGTTGAGGTAGACAGTAGTCAGGGAGGGCTGGAGTGTCCTCTGAGCCCATGTCCGGAAGGTGGACATGTTGAGGGGGTGGAGATGATGTTAACTGAGTTGGAGCTCTTAGGGAGAATGGGAAGAACATGAAGAGTTTGTTTTTGGACAAGTTGAATGTGGAGTGCCTGCGGGTTCAACTGAAAAGCAGTTGGAGATACAAATGAGAAAAAAAGATGAGGTAGAATTGAAAAGTTGGATTCCTTTTCAAAGAATGTTGCTAAAGCACAGGAGAAAAGGTCATCCAGGAAAGCAGTCCACACAGAAAAGAGTAAGTAACTGAAAGTGAATTCTTGGAGAATGTCCTCATTTAAGGGTGAACAGATGAAGAGGAGCCCACAAACAAGACTGAGGAACTATGTTCATTTGTTCATTCATTCAACAAACCTTTATTGGACACCCCACAGAGACAAGTCCTGGGCACCACAGGGGAGGTGGAGAAGTACTATTTCCTGCCCTACTGCGAGAGAGAGTCTTGGGGAAATGTAGCACTTGAGGGGGACCTGGAAAAGAGGGAAGCTGGAAGAATAGGATCTGAAGGTGTTGATTGCAGGGGAGGCTTAGGAGCAGGACGGAGGAGTTGGGCAAAGGGGATAGCTGGTGGGGACAAGAGAGAAATGCGAGGAGAAAGAACAGAGGCACAGTTGGTCTGATTCAGAATTCTGTGTTCTTTCCTCGACTCACTGTTGAAAGCAAATGCCCACCTTAACAGGTTTGCTGTTGCCATACAACTTCTGGGCTTGGTGGCACATTTTTTGAAACTTTAAGTGAGGAAGCTACTTTATGTCAAGTTACCTGCTAATTAGCCTGGTGATTTTCCTGTCTCTTAGAATATTATCTTAAAGGCTTGTTGTTTTCTCTTTCCAGAATTCATTTTTCACATCTTTCTTCATTCGTTAAGATTCTCCACCAAACTCCATACAAATGCTCAAAGTACTAAAGATTTAAAATAAAATTATTTTGTTATTTAACTATAAAAGTGCTCATTAAAAAGCTTGAAAATAGAATAAAGAGTAGAAAATACAAATCACTGCCTCCTCATCACTGTTACTACTGGGTATTTACAATTTTGTGTGTTATTTTGTTTGCTGATTATACCATGGGCATTTATTTACCTATGTCATTAAAATAGTTATAAAGTTATTTTCTGATATGTATGTTTCACATCTTAAGCTTTCATCTATTTTGCTGCAATTGTCCTCATTTATGCATAATTTTTTTGTTCCTGAATCTTGAAAATAATCAAATCCATTCATACTTCAAAATTATTTTTTGTAGTTACTTCTTCTACAATCCTTGTGCTTAATTTAACATTGTCTCATACATTTCAAAGAGGAATGTTAATATGATTAAAAGCAATCCCATCATCTTCATCTCCAAATGCAAGTTTTTTTGAACTATTATCTGGTTTTCTTATAAACTCCATTATTTTAAAATTTGACTGAAACTTGAGAAGTTTGCATTCATTTGTGCAAGATTTAATGCTTCCTTGAATTCCACAAGTATAATATTAATGAAAGAGGGTTTTGTCTGAGTTTCAGATTTATTTGAGGATGATTTCTGAACTAATTTGTTTCTTATTTCTTTCTTCACACTAAATTGAATTGTTTTTCTGGTTTCATTATAATACATCATATACATTTTTACATTTTTTTTTGTTTTGTTTTGAACCCTGGGGCACTTAACCACTGAGACATTCCAGCCCTTTTGTGTATTTTATTTTGAGACAGGATCTTGCTGAGTTGCTTAGGGCCTTGCTAAGTTGCTGGTTTTGGATTTGCAATCCTTCTGCCTCAGTCTCCTGAAGCACTGGGATTATAGGTGGGTGTTAATGCACCTGACACAATATATCAAATTTTATGAGGATTCAATGGTTAGACCAGAAAGCAATCAGGAATATTGTTTTTGTTTTTGTTTGTTTGTTAAAAAAATTCATGTACTTTTTCCATTATTTGATTCTCCAACAGTTGGTGTACTTTTGTTTAAAGCATGTTTCTTGTAAGAAAAATATAGGTAAATTTTAAATATGAATCATTTTTTAACTGGTAAGTTTAACTCATTTTTATTTATTATGATCACTGACTATATTTAAACTTATTGATTAATTTATTTTTTTAAAGAGAGAGAGCGATAATTCATTTTATTTAATTTTGCATCTGACCTTTGTTTCTCCAACACTTGGTTGTGCATGTGGTGCTGGGGTTTGAACCTGGGTCCTTGCACTTGCCAGGCAAGCGCTCCAACTGCTGAGCCATCACTCCATCCCCTAAACTTATTTTTATACTTGTTTCATATATACTATGTTTCCTGTAGAGTTCTTTTCTTATTGTATATTTTCCTCTAATGTTGTAGAACTTACAGATGCCAGCTTTTTAATGGTTAAAATTATTACCCTCCTCCTCAAAGTCAGTGCTTTAGTTCTTTGCATTTCACAGGATATTATTGTCCAGCATTTTGTATCTATTAAAAATGTTTTGTGATGGGGCTGCTGCTGTGGCTCAGTGGTTGTGGCGCTTGCCTGGCATGCACAGGGATGCAGGTTCAAACCCCAGCACCACCTACGCAACAAAGTGTCGGAGCAATGAAAGCCACGTGAAAACCAAAATAAAAAGTTGATTCTCTTTAAAGAAAAAGAAAAAGAAAAAAAAAGTTGTGTGAAATATATTCACAAGAGCAAACATTACGTGTGTCCACTAGAATGCGACCAGGTTCTCCACCTCTGATTTTATAACTTCACACGTGAGATGCTATTATTACTGTTAATGCTTATTTAATTTGACCACACGGTTGTCACCTTTCTTGCATCTGATGTCTCCCCTCTGGAGTCCTGCTCCTAATTTCTGAGGCATGTATCCCTAAGATGTTCCTCACTGAGGATGTGTTGATAATAAATTATCTTGGCTCCTATTCATTTGAATATATTCTATTTCATCTTCATTCTTAAAAGGTAACTTTGGCTGATTATACAATTATAAATTACCAATTATTTTCTTTTATCGTTTTGAAGATATTATCTTATAATCCTTTGACTTTTTTTTAATAAGAAGTCAGATATCAAGCAGTTGTCTTTTTCTCTAATATAAGCTACTCCTTTTGTCCTTTATGTTGTAGTACAGTTTCACTTGGAGATTAGGTGTGAATATTTTCTGGAATTTTTTTTTAAAGATTCATGGAAATTCTTGAATATTTTCTCTATCTCATTTCTCTCTGTAGTCACTTTTCTGAAACTAAGATTAGATAAATCTTAAAAGTTCTCAAATGTCTCTGAACCTCTCTTTCATGATTTCCTCCTCTTTATCTCTCTATAGTATCTTCTAGTAGTTTTGTTATATACAACTTTAAATTTATTAATTAGGTTTTTCAATTCTATTATGTTCATTAATTCATACTGTTGAAATTTCAAATTTCTACTATAAGCCAGGCATGGTGGCACACACCTGTAATCCCAGCAACTTGGGAGACTGAGGCAGGAGGATCAAAAGTTTGAGGCCAACCTCTGCAACTTAGTAAGACACTAGCTCAAAAAAAAAAAGTTTGTATATATGTATGTGCGCACATATGTGCGTATGTGTATGTGTATACACCTATATAAATGAATCACTGGGGACATAACTCAATGCTATCATGAATAAATAAATAAATAAATAAAATGCAATATATATTTTATTCCCAGAAGTTAAGAATCTTCCTTGATATTTATAATAATATTTATCCCATGATTATGTTTTGAGTCATATAAATGTTGAAGACATACTTATTTTCTATACTACAGCCCGCTGATCAAATCTGGCACGCTCCTTTTTTGTGTGCATACAGTTTTCTGGGGATACAAGCCCATCCATTTTCACACTGCCCAGGGCTGCTGTCATCCTACCACAGCAAAGCTGAATCTTTTTGTCCCAGACTGTATAACTTGCAAAGCCCCAAATATATACATCTAGCCCTTGAGAGGGAAATTTGTCAAGCCCTGCAGTATGTGATGATTCCCAAATCTAAAGCCTTGTGTGTCTGACTCGGCTGCTTGATAGCTCTGCTACCTCTCCCGGATGATGTCTTACTCTGTGAGTGCTCTGTGAGTTTTTATTATGAGCTCATTTTTCTGTTGGTGTATTTATTACATGTGAGAATTTTATGAAACTTCAATTAAGAGAATATTCTTCTATTTGTGTTTACTTTTGCCAAGTGCCTGGCCATTTTAATTCATTTAGGGGGTGAGGGCATAGAACGGTTTCAAAATGGGCACATACGAACAACTGGAATCCCAGCTTGAGTTACTTATTACCTCTGGTAGTGGCTAGGGAATTTCACTTTTTCCCTCCAACTAAAATCAGAGTTGAGACAGCAATTTTTTTTCTTGCTAGTTCCCTTTGCAATGCAAATATTTTCTAGTTCACTCTGTTCGTGGGAATGTGGGTCTTTGGGGGCTCATTCCAAAATCTCTAGGCTGACACTGCACAGCCTTGTTCCCCACACCCCCAGGCCTTATTAAAACTGGAAGCTCTAATTTACAAACACCAGAAAATGCCCTTAGGGTCCCCTGTCTGCTTGAGTGAGGTTTTACCATACTCATTTTGGATTCTGGCTTCTACCTCATTTTTGGCCTCTGGGGGGTTAAGATGTCTTAATTTCTTGCCAAATCAACTACTCATTTTATCCAGTTTGTTTATTTATTTATTTATTTTTTACACTGAGGATTGACCCCAGGGGCTCTTAATTTTGAGACAGGGTCTCACTAAATTGATGAGAACCTTGCTAAGTTCCTGAGGCTGGCTTTGAACTTTTTATCCTCCTGCCTCAGCCTCCTAAATTGCTGGGATTACAGGTGTGCGCCCTGGTGCTCGGCTTAGCCAGCATCTTAAAGGTGATTTTTAGGGGAGGATTTTTAGGAGATGCTTTCTGTCATATTGCTGGGAGTAGACATCAGGAATTTTTTAAATTAAAATACTATACAGTTAAGGCTGGGGATGTAGCTTAATGATAGAGTGATTGCCTAGCATGCAGAATGTCTTGGGTGGGGGAGTGCTCTCAGGGGAATGGAAATGGAAAACTCTTCTGAGCTGAGTATTGTCCATTTGGAACCATTGCTCTGCCAATTGCTGTTGCTGGGGATGACAATACGCAAATGTTTTCTTTTTAAAAATTCATTTTAATTTATTTTGATACAGGTACTTGCCAACTTACCCAGGCTGGCCCCAAACTTGCAATTGTCCTGCATCAGCCTCTCAGAGTTGTTGGGGTTACAGGCCAACAACTGTAACGCAGGCACACGCAGCTATTCAGCTCTGCCACTGTATCAACTAGACAGCCATGATTATGTAATATGTAATGAACGAGTGGAAGTGCCCATGTTCCAATAAAACTTTATTTTCAAAAGCAGGCAGTGATCTGGATTTGGCCTTTGGATTTTAGGTTGCACATTCCTGGCTTTGTGCAAGTCAGTGAACCTCTTTGAGCATCATTTTTCCTCATCTCTGAAATGGGGACAGTAATAATTCCTGTGTCTTGCATAGATTGTTGTGAGCGTGAAGTTTATGAATTCATATAAATGCTAGTGTCAGCTTTGATGCTGCTGGTAGAAATGATAATGGTAGTTTTAAACGAGGTCCTGACTTCCTAAGGTTATAAGGGTGTCTTTATATCAAAACATTCGAGTATATCCAATGTAGTATCCTCTGCTGTAACCAATATCTTATGTAATATAAGATATCTTATAGTAGAAAGTTAATGTTTGTTGATAGTTACAAACAACCGCCAAATCTTGGTGGTTTGAAGAACAGATTTAAGTCTTGTTCATACAAGTTTGATGGGAAACTCTAATCACTGTCTTTGATCTAGAGCCTCGGCTGATGGGCCAGCCACTATCTTGAAATTACTGGCCATTGCCAGTAAATGCTTGGTCTGCAGGTGACACATGTTATTTGTGTGCACACTTCACAGTCAGAATTGGTCACATGTTCCTCTCCCTCCCATTTGTTGCCCAGTTGCTGCCTGCCGTGTGCTGTCGGCAGAAGCTGTTGTTGGTCATCCCGTCCAAGAGTGCTGGAGCTGCAGAGCTATCTCTCCTGAGACCACGTGCGCCCAGGGATGCTCCAGGTGGATGTATAAAAGCCCAGCCGTTTCAACCCAATGTGGGACAATTCTGTGGCCAGTTGAGCTCCAGATATCACTTTGGATTTGACTCAGCCTGTCGGGCAGCTTGATTTCTTCCCTTTTCCAATCTTGCTTTTCACAGGCGTGGTCCCCAAGGACACTCTCTAATAAACATCCTGTGTACTACACTCCATCTCAGATTATTTTCAGAGAACCCTATTTGTGACTCTCACCAGGTGCCTAAGAAAGGGAGAACAGAAATGCTTCCTGAGGGGCACTGAAGTGAAAATGTGGCACATACACATGAGAGAGTCTAAAGCCAGAACAATGATAATGGGTCATGTTTACTGAGCACTTACTTGCTGCGTACTCTATTAAAATGTGCTACTTGTGTTAGCACGTTTGTTGTTTTTTTTTTTTTTAAAGAGTGAGAGAGAAACAGTTTTATTTATTTTTTCATCTGGTTTTTGTGGTTTTTTTTTTTTTTTTAACTTAGTTGTGCTGGAATTTGAATCCTGGTCCTCATGCAAGCCAGGCAAGCACTCTACCACTGAGTCACCACTCCAGCCCCTCCCTGTATTAGCTCATTTAATCCTTTTAATAACCTATGCATTAAAATATGGGATTAGACCAAACTGCCCACATCCATTCCTTTATGTATTGTCTGTGGCTACTTTCATGCTACAATTGTAAAGACATTATGATCTACAAAGTAAAAAATAGTTACTATCTAGCCATTTTTTGAAAAAGGCTTGCTGAATCCTGTGTTAGCTATTACTCTCATTTTATAGATAAGAAAATAGGGTTACAGAGAGATATGCGGTTTGTTAATCCCAGAATGCCATCTTTTGGTTGTGAAGGCAAAAATCTACAAAGCAGTCAGTCCCTGTCTGTAGCGGGTGCAGAACTTGCCTGGCCCCCACACCTGACCATTTATGGGCCTTTGCAAGAACTGCATGAATAAATGCGAATTGTTTTCTCCCTTTCTTCCTACCATAATCTGCCTTTACAACACTGGGGCATCCTCTTCCTTCTCTGCTGTGAATCTCCTCCCAGTCTGGTTCTGGAACAGCAAAGGGTCTTTGTAATTGTGCCTCTGCCCTCTCCACCAAGCAAAGAACATGAGCGATTCTCCCATTTTGATATCTTTGACTGTGAAACTCCTAGAGAAATCTCCATTTTCCCAGAAATGGTTTTCTCTTACTGGAAGAGCAAGGGCAGTACATTTATAGAGACTGAGCTGGCTCCCAGGAAACGCTTCATGATCACTGAGAAGCTAGTCCGTGTGCTCCAGGAAGTGATAAAATAAAATGGTGGCCCTGCAGATCCCTTAGAAGCTAATGCTGCCATTTTCTATTTCTAACGACTTTGAGCTGAGAAGTGGTTCCCAGGACAGCTCTGAGTAACTTAAAATTTCCCTCATGAAAGTGATTGTTCGAGGTGACCCAAGAGTTTCGTTCCTCAGCACCCATCCACCGCTTCCTAGGTTCGTCCACAGTGGATGCTCTCAAGAACTCTTCCATACTTAAGAACAGAACTGGGAACTGAGCCTAAGAGGTCTGCCACAAGAGTGTATTTTTTTTTTTTAAGAGAGAGGGACTGTGAGAGAGAGAGAATAAATTTTATTTAGTTTTTCATGTGGCTTTTGTTGCTCTGACACTCAGTTATGTACGTGGTGCTGGGGTTTGAACCCGTGTCCTCTATGCATGCCAGGAAAGCTCTGTAAACACAGAGCCACCTCTTCAGCCCATAAGAGTGTATTTTTTTTTTTTTAAGAGAGAGGGACAGTGAGAGAAAGAGAAAGAGAGAAACAATTTTTTACTTAGTTTTTCACGTGGCCTTCATTGCTCCAAGATTTGGTTGTGCATGTGGTGTTGGGGTTCGAACTCTCGTGCTCATGCATGCCAGACAAGTGCCACAACCGCCAAGCCACCGCTCCAGCCCATAAGAGTGTATTCTTAAGCAAGCATTCTACTCCCTCCGGTGCACAGATATTCTGGGTGGAGTGCTTACATTCTCTAAATGCTATTACTGTGCTCACGTAGATTTTCTGGCAATGATTGGCCGTTAGCTGCAAAAGGACTGTAGAAAGAGATTCCACTTCTCCATCTCTTTCTCCTGTGCCTTCAAAAGATAATTTTTCACGTTTGCATTAGTCAGGAATACTAGACCCCTAAAGCAAAAATGTCTAAAATTCTTTCCTTATGTTTTGTTACTTAAAAATCAATTGGCTCTTAAAAATGGCTAGCAAACGGTGCATGCGTGAATGAACTAGTCGATAGTGTGAAGGAATAAACGCAAGAAGGACCCAGATCTTGGGGCAAGGTTTGTGTTCGTAATGGAAAAAAAGGTAGTAGGTAGGTTTCTTATTGCGTGGCTACCCACTGCCATTGGGTGCCCAAAGGGACAGAATTGCTCCTGTAACAAGCAGAGTTTACTGTGCACACTTTTTTTCTCTGGGGATATGACATACTAGGCCTCAGCATAGACCTCCAGCGATGGGGGATAAGGTACTGGCAGCTTCACCTGGATTTGGCCAGTTACTTGTACTTCCGGAAGAAAACACAGGAGAAACTCTAAGGATGGAAGAGGCCATCTCTAGAAAGAGAAATGAAGCGGACCGTCCAGGTGAGGGCTGCAAAGGGTTAAGCGTAAAGTTCCTGGCAGCTGGCAGATGTAACCTGACCCCTCTCAGCAGTAGCTTTTTAAACCTGGGCTTTAAAACCGGGAAACCTGCTGGAATCCCAGACGCTGGGCTGGTTTTACTGGTCTGCCTCTCTGTTTAGAGTCCGACCTTTCTGCCTGAGCTGGTGTTTTTTGGTGGTGTGAATTTCCTCTGTGTAGCACACAGTCCATCCGTAGTACGTTGAGTTTTACTAGTTGCGTTCTCAGTATGTTCAGGTCTCCAATAATAGGGTAAGCTGAGAGGGCAACAAAAGAGGTTATAAAAGCAGTGACTATTTAATGAGATAGTTCAGTGAGTCTAACAGTGTTGTTACACAAATATAACAAAATTCTTTCTGTAGAACTTTTCAAACCATTAATTCAAGGATAGGAACTCTCCCCCCACCCTGCAGAGAGCCACTGCTGGATTTAGTTGAAGCATCTTAATTTAGGTTGGGGCCAAATTTGGGGAAACCCCCTCCCTCTGCAGAGCCCTGAATGAAAACAGCTAAAGGCAAGTCAGAATGTCCTGACCCAGCCTCAGCAGTTGCTCCCAAACTGTGTGTTCTGTCTATCAGAAGGCATGTGTCAAAGTCTAGACCTTGGGATGGGTAATAAGGGCTGCAAGAGTTTGGAAGAGAGGGCAATGGAGTTTGTTTTTTGTTTCTGTTTTTTAAGAGATTATCAATTTTATTTAGTTTTTCATGTGACTTTCATTGCTCTGACACTTTTTTGTGTACATAGTGCTGAGCTTTGAACCTGTGTCCTTGTGCATGCCAGGCAAGCATCATAACCACTGAGTCATCACTCTAGCCCTCCACAATAGAGGTTTAAGGTAGTCTAAAAAGCTTCATGGAAGTAAAAGATCTTGAATTCTATTTTTAGAGAGAGAGTTAATTTTTAAAAATCTGATTTATGTGTGCATGCAGTGCTGGGGATTGAACCTGGGTCCTCATGCATGCCCAGGAAAATGCTCTACCACTGATCCACCTCTCCAGCCCTCAAATTCTATTTTGAAGGAATGGGACTTGGTCCAGGAAATGAGGGTATCTGCCAATGAGTGAGGTTTGGAAGAAAGAGTCTGGTTATCATGTTTATACTAATTGGGGGTCTTTTCTTCTTTCAAAGAGAAAAGGGGGGAAAATAGGTAGATGAATGGAGTTGGAACAGAAGGTTTGTTTGGGCAGTAGCCCAAGGTTTAAAAAAGGAGGAGGCCCCCTATTAAGGGCCTTGGGTATTTGAGAAGCAGACAAGGCTAGGAGTTGATAGTGGAGGTGGAGTACTACTTTCACTCCTTGTTTTCTTCTTTTCCCTAGATTTCTTTATTCTCTGTATAGTGCCTTCATCAATCTGATGGGAGGGATAATATATTTTGGGGGAAAAATTAGTATCAATTGTAAAATCGGGTAGCATCATGTTCTTAGTGCCACTGGGTGAAAATTCCAATGTAAATAAAAGAAATAATGTAAACAATTTTCATTATTAATATCCTGAAACTTAAAGAAGCTGTTTCAGCAACTCCACAACCTGGACAGCATTGAAGCCCAGCCAAAGCAGGAGGTTCCTTTAAGAACTGGATCACAAGGGCTGGAGTGGTGGCTCAGCGGTTAAAGTGCTTGCCTGGCCTACGTGGGTATACAACAAAGTCTCAGAGCAACAAAAGCCACAAGAAAAACTAAATAAAATTGATTCTCTCTTTTTTTCTCTCTCTCTCAAAAAAAAAAATGGATCACTATTTATAAGAGCTATATTTGAGTGAAGAGAACATTATTGCCCACTTGGCGCTCAACCAATCTTGCAGGTGTCTGGATATCTTTGAACTTACTCAGGGAAACTAGGAAAAGTTCGATTGACTGAGTGGAAGGTCAAGAAGTGTTTAAAACTGAGACACCAACGTGAAATAAAAATAATTTGGGGGCCTTTCTGTGATCAAAAGGTAAGTGTTTCACAGATTTCTTTGTTGAAGTACATCTTGAAGTGCAAGTGTTTTCCAAGATACAAACTCTTTTTTTTAAGAGGGAGGGAGGGAGGGAGAGAGAGAAAGAGAGAGAGAGGGAGGGAGGGAGAGAGTGAAAAAGAGAGAGAGGGAGAGAGGGAGAGGGACAGACTATTTAGTTTTTCATGTGGCTTTCGTTGCTCAATACTTTGTTGTGTGTGTGGTGCTGGGGTTTGAACTCATGTCCTTGCGCATGCCAGGCAAGTGCTCCAACTGCTGAGCCACTGCTCCAGCCTGATACAAACTCTTTGGCAGCAGGAGCAAATTTTCTTTATACCTCTTTGGCCCAATGAGGTTTGGAGGGGGTGAATGACAAGTGTAAATCAAATTGTATGGATAGTTATTTAATTATTACGTAGTTTCATGTTGAGTCAATGGACATGAAAAAATCTCAGTGAAGGTGAATTATTTAGCAGTTTTTGTCAGGCAGTAGGAGCCATTTCATTGTCTTTAGCAGCCCCCATTGTGCACTACCTATCTTAATTGTGCAAAAGTCAAGAGAGAAGGAGAACAGCGTAGCCAGGGAGGGAAACTTGTGTACCCCAAACTTTATTCTTTTTTCCCCACATTTCTATTGATGCTTTATAGTTGTGCATGTTTATGGGATTTGTTGTTACATATTCTTATGTGCATACAATAAAACAGTATAATTTGGCCGATATCCCTCCCCAGCATTTCCCCCCTCCCTCCCTGCCTTCTACCTATTGGTCCCTTTCCTCTACTGATTTCCCTTTGATTTTTCTTTCTTTGGGGGGGGGGGAGAATCAACTTTATTTGTGAGAGAGGGAGAGTGAAGGGGGAGAGAATCAACTTTATTTGAGAGAGGGAGAGGGAGAGAGTATCAACTTTAGTTTTTCCTTTGGTTTTTGTTGCTCTGACACTTAGTTGTATATGTGGTGCTAGGGTTTGAACCCAGGTCCTCACGCATGCCAAGGAAGTGCTCCAACCGCTGAGCCACTGCTCCAGCCCCTAGTCCCATAGCTTTAAATACCACCTGTAAGCGCTGAGCTACTGCCCCAGCACTGTCACTTTGATTTTTTAGGAGACCCACCCAAGCTTTGTTTTCTTTTTTTCCTCTCTAGCTTCCAAATGCGAGAGGAAGAATACAACCCTTACCAAAACTTTACTCTTAGCTAGGTCACCTTTCTTTGATTGGTTCCTCTAAACTTGCTCTGGGAAGGCAGAGCATGCCTCTAACCCTTTTCCCTCTTACAGTCCTTTCTCAATACTCGCCTTGGCTGCCGTTCTCTGTTCAGGATCTGTTTACCCCGTTAGACTGTGTGCTTCACATGGACAGGGTCTGTATCACCATGGCCGGGCACTCAGGATGCTCGCTGGCCTAGAGACAACTTTGGGCTTCAAGCTAACAACGTATGTAACTTTTGCACTGAAAATGGAAGTCTGTTTTGGATTTGCCATAAGGTCCTACACAGGCTAGCTCAAGTCCCCGCCATCTTTTTTTTTTTTTTAGGAGAGAAGGACAATGAGAGAGAGTATGGCTTTTGTTGCTCTGACAGTTAGTTGTGTACGTAGGTGCTGGGGTTTGAACCCGTGTACTTGCGCATGCTGGGCAAGCGCAGTAACTGCTGAGCCACTGCTCCAGCCCCTAAAGTCCCTTTGTTGTTCAACAAATGTTTGTTGAATGACAACCAAAGATGGCATAAAGGAAGGGAATGGCTGGGTTAACCCTCAGTTCTCCTTGTTCCCCTGTTCTGGGGGACACCTCATTTCTCTTTGCAAGGCAGACCTACAGCTTGGCAGACAGACACTGGTGTCTTCACTGAACGAGTCTGCTTCAATTCTTCAGCTCTAAAGTGTCATTTTATTTCTCATGGGAGCTGAGTCAGGCGGGAGGAGGTCACATGCTTCCAATCTCCTTCACCCATAATTTTTTTTTTTCTTTTTCAGGGCTGAGGATCGAACTCAGGGGCCTTGGGTATGCTAGGCAAGCACTCTGCCACTGAGCTAAATCCCCACCCCACACCCATACTTTTGATGAAATAGTTGAAAGTGCAAGAGAGGGTACTACGGCAGTGAGCACTACGGGGGTCTATTTTGGGGGCTGCCTCAAGCTGAAGATTCCATCTTTGGCCACTGATTATGCAGGAAAATGATTTCCTGTCTCTGTCACTTTGAGCTTTGGGCCATCAGCCACAGGTTTCTTTTCTTTTCTTTTCTTTTCTTT